>CM033458.1:3370506-3418424 GCA_019425755.1 Amaranthus cruentus | reverse complement strand
GCCTTATGTAAAAACCGTATCAAGAACACTCCCCGATTAACCATTCCTATTTTATCGATCTCCAAGTCCTTCCATATCCGCCTCACAAACGCATCTATAACCTAAATGGGTGGATTAGCACTAGCAACATAACAAACCACAGAGTTCTCCCAATATGAAATTTCATCTTGCACTGCATCCTTAGTAATTTTGCCGATAATACGTGAAGGAGAGGAAGAGGTCATACCTGACTTACCATAGGCAGTAGCATCATTTGAGGCGTTGCTCACCATCGCAACATCACATGTAGCAGCAGGCTTCGAAATCGTGTGCCCACGATTTTGGAATCTGCCATCCGTAGTATCATTCTGACCACCAGCCGCAATTGCTGAGGTTGACCCACTCACCTCGAGCCGAAACCCACTGGAGTCGTAACTGTTGAAAACCCTAACCCTCGATTTGTACAATCACCCACCGGAGTTGTAACTGTTGAAAACCCTAACCCTCGATTTGTACCAAACACCGCCAGATGTGGGGTCGAGGACGAAGACCCCCCATCACCATCACCATCACGTGAAGAACCACTCAGAGACGGCTTTCTCGGTGCCACCTTCACCTTCGCCGGCCTGCCCCGCTTACCCATGGTTGGAAGAAAGCAATCGCCCCTTACAGAGGAGAGACCAGGAGAGAGAGAAGTGAGAGAAAGCTTTTATTATTATTATTATTATTATTATTATTATTATTATTATTATTATTATTATTATTATTATTAATGTTGTTGTTGTTGTTGTTGTTGTTGTTATTATTATTAATAATAGAGTGTGTTGAATTGAATGTTTAATGTTGATTACTTTGGGATATATGTTGAGGTTGACTTAAATAAATGAATTATTGAAATTGTTAAATGCTTAGGATATATGTTGATGTTGAATTGGATGATCTAATTCTTGATCTTGTTAAATACTTGGGATATATGTTGATGTTGAATTGGATGATTAAATTCTGATCTTGTTAAATACTTAGGATATACGATAATGTTGATTGTTTGGGATATATGTTTATGAATGAATAAGAAAGTTGATTACATGGGATATATACTTGATTACACTACAACAGATTTAACTTTTCGCGTTAACGGATTTAGTGGCATTAAAAAAATTCAACTGATTTATATTTTTACCGTAATAACTATTGGTTTTTATTTTAAGTCCAATTATTAAGTGATTTAGCGACACTTTTGGTCTTTAGTGGCCTAAGTAATTGTTATTATAGTCTATAGTGACATTTCTCATAAATGTTACTAAATCCAATGACGCAAAAAGCTTTAGTGTGATTTTTGACTATGTTGCTAAAGGGTCTTATAAATGTCTCTAAATTCTTTATATATACTAATAGAAATTATAAGTAGCGACATTTAAATTAAATGTAACTAAATATATCCCACTAAAAGCAAATTAAGTTGTAGTATTAATGGATGAATATATAATTGAATTGAAATGAAATTAATGAATGTTGATGTTAATATGAAAAAATTTCATTAATGAATATATGATGGATCTTGGACCTATAGATCCTTCAGTGTTAGTATCACAACATACCCATTGTTCACATTTAATTAGATTGGACAGTTAGAGTTTTGAGCAAAGTTGTTAAAATCGCGATTTTACTTAGAATCGTTTAGAAAGGTAGAATTGAATCGGTAGAACCGAATCGTAGAATCGTACGATTCTACAAATAAGCTTAAATATATTAAAAATGTATAGTTTCTTATCATTATTATCCAATTCAAAAGTTTAAATTTATGAATTAAAGTTTCTTTGACTTTAGTTTTTTAAGAATACAATGAAAACTTTTTAATAAATAGTTTAAATCTTCATACCAATTAAGAAATTTTTGTTTTTTAAAAGTTTTCATGATGGAAAATTTGAAATTTATGTGTATATGTGAAAAAGATTATTAAAAGATGGTACATAAGAAAAATTAAAAATAATTCATACTAAATTAGTAGAATCGGATCGTTAAATCGTAGAATATAATCGTGTTATGATTCTACCTCTAAAAGTCTTATTCCGACTTGAATCGTAAGATTCTACAACTTTAAGATTCTACATGCGATTCAAATTACTCGCTTGTTTTTGGATCGTAAAATCGTAGAATCATAGATCAGAATCGCGATTTTAACAACCATGGTTTTGGGATACTGTGATACCCTAGATTTAGCTTGAAAAGGGATTGATAGACTACTCATATCAATAAGGTGCATCTTCTTTTCTAGGGAGCCCAGTTTCTAAGAACTCCACAGTTAAGCATTCTTGGTGGGGAGCAATCTTAGGATGGGTGACCTCCTGGGAAGTTTTCCCAGGTGCGCACAAGTGAGGCCAAAGTGTGCTAGAAAGACTTGTGTTGGTCTGTGAGGCTAGTCTACAGTCTCTATGAGTAGTCACCGGTGGTCCGTTGGGCCGGGGTATTACAAATGGTATCAGAGCAACCCTGCGACCGTGGTTGATTGTGTGTTTAGTGCACCTAGCGTAGGAAAAGATCCTAAAATAACGGTTCAACGAGGGCGTTGTATTTCTAAGTGGGGGTGAGTGTGATACCCCAGATTTAGCTTGAAAAGGAATTGATAGACTACTCATATCAACAAGGTGCATCTTCTTTTCCAGGGAGCCCATTTGCTAAGAATCCACTGTTAATCGTGCTTGGTGGGGAGCAATCATAGGATGGGTGACCTCCTGGAAAGTTTTCCTAGGTACGCACGAGTAAGGCCAAAGTGCGCTGGGAAGACTTGTGTTGGTCTGTGAGGCTAGTCTACAATCTCCATAAGTAGTCACCGGTGGTCCGTTGGGCCGGGGTGTTACAGATACGTGCAAGAAGAAGGTTTTGAGATAGGTGCGAGAAACAGGTCTATATGGTATTCGTCGAGTAGGTCAAATAAAATTATATCAAGAGATGATTTCTACTCTAGTTGAGCGATGGAGACTTGAGACGCACACCTTTCATCTGTTGGTAGATGAAGAGACCATCACATTGCGTGATGTTGATATACCTACCGACTTACTGGTGAGTGGGACGGCAGTCAGCGGTCTTATTGCTTGCCATACGAATCAACAAATACGCTTGACAAAGTTATGATATGACTAGGTCTTCGGTGAAGGTGACGTGGATGCTTCACACCTTTGGTTATTTACCGGGTCTTATTGCTGAGGATGCAGCTGTATAGCTTAATTCTCGCATTTACTATTGGGTTCTTATTTTCGGCTATTTGTTAGTCAAAGAATCCGAAAAAAGATGCAAGCGATCATTTTAGAGCTCCTTGACCAAGACTGGCCTGACAACACGTCCTATAGTTGGGCGAGTGCCGTAATTACTTTCATTTACAGACTTATGTGTCGAGTCGCTTCGATCAAGAGAGGGAAACCAGCAAGTGACATTGCGGGTGCACTGGTTATTCAACAAGAAGTTCAAATCCTTAGTTATATTTACATAATAATGACCTTATTACACAATTACAGCTATGGATATGAGAGTATATTACCTTTGGCGTTCCTGCTACCCAAAATAGATGATGCATGGGAGATGATAAACAACCTATTCTCCTCCATGTTGAGTTGGTTGATCTTGCGGAGGACTAGCCATATGGATCAAGATGGCTCATGCTCGACTAACGCATTAAGACACCTCACGAGGTGTACATGCCTTTCGCGATTCACTCGAACGCATGGCCAGTGCACAAGTACTTTGATTTTATACTTTTCAGTGTAGAAGAGTTTATTTTGCTTTTCACTTTTCACTGATGCTTGTTTTATGTCGTAGATAATGTGGGACCCGTATCTTGCATATAAGGGTAACGAAGATGAGTGGTGTGCACGAACTCCTAAGATCGTTTTTGATGTGGTTGAAAACTACTACCCTAAACGGGTTATGCGTTAGTATGGTTTGTGCCAAACGAGTCCTGACCCACCAAAAGACCACCACATGCTGCACGGGTGGGATATATTTCTACGATAACTATCTCATTTGGTATCGTGGTATCATAAGACGGTTCATCAGCCAAGGATATGAACCAGAGTGGCCACTCCCTCTGAGCTACGTTCCCTCTGGCATGCAATTACATTTCCTATCGAGTCATTTCTTTTAAGTTTTACATTATTAATGTAATATTTAATGTTAACCTATATTTTTAATTGAAATCATTTTTTGTAGATGCGACACGTGCTGTACATTTGTGACTACATGCACTCACATGAAAAGTTGTTAAAAGAGGGATTTTAATTAGAATCATTCAGAGAGGTAGAATCAAAACGTAGGATCATAAGATTCTAAAATAAATAAATTTGCTTTTTAGTCATAATATTTTTATCTCAAAGGTGTGAATTTATAAATGAAAGTTTTATTCAATTCATTTTAAAGAATGAAATGAAAAAACAATTAATAATTATTTTGAATCTTCATACAAATTTTGAATCATAAGATCAAAAGATCGTTGAATTGAAAGAGCAATTAATAAAAGATAATACATAAGAAAATTTAATATAAATTAAGAATAAATTTGTAGAATCAGATCTCTAAATCGTAGGATCGTAGAGTAGTGTTATGATTCTACTTCTACACATTTTATTGTAAATCTCAAGTTTCTACCAACTTACGATTCTACGTACGATACAAATCGCTCGCTTGTTTTCGGATCGAAAAATCGTAGAATCGTGGATTAGAATCGTGATTTTGTGTGTGTGCTTCTATCCTTTGCCTTTTTGTCGCTTTTTACCTGTTTCTTTGATCTTATCTTTGTTTTTGTGTGTGTGCTTCTATTCTATTTGCCAACTGCAGGTTCCTCTTGCTAGAAGACCGTTCTCGAGCCGGGGGACTCTTTGATCGCACTCTCCTTATGGGTATGAGCATGCCATTGTTCCTCCCTCCCCAGACCCTGATCATAGTTTTCTTTGAGCGGGATACACTGGGTATGATGATGATGATGATGACTTAGGATGTCAAATGTAGACAGAAGGTCAACTGTTCCAAGTTTGATGATCAGATGAAATTAGCAAATGGAGACAGTGTAGTGTTCCTAAGATCGTAGTTAGAGAAGTCGCCAACTGAAAATTAATTAATGTTATATTTTATATTTTTAGCTGTGTAACGGTATAAAATTAAGTTATTGCGTATTTAGTTGATTGGCAATATAAAATAACCACCTCAAATAATCTAAGACTAATTCAAAGTGTGAGAATAAGTCTCCTTATTCTTCTCCACTAAAGTGGAGGTTGGTTTGGGTATTAATCCTAATTAACTATTCTTAACAAATATCAACCGTGGCATTTTGCTTTAACTTCCAAACATGTTTTCCACTTTCCTACATTTTAGGAATAAGGGGAGTGTGGGGAGTTAGGATTTTGATGTCTACCTACGGTTGGTCCTATATAAAAGAAGGACTTGTTCAAACCGGTGGAAAGGGTGCTCATAAGAAAAAATCGAGAGATCACCAAGTAAGAAAAAACTTCATTCTTACATTTGCCAATTAACTTCGAATATTTTTCTTATGCAATTTCTTAGTTTTTATCCTTTTTAGAGAATTTATATTTGTTTGGGTTTTTAAGAGAATTTGTTGTAACTAGAATTAAGGGAAGTCTAGGGGAGAAGAGAAGCTTCGATTGAAGCGTGAGAAAGAGAAAGAGAAAGAGAAAGAGAAGAGAAGAGAATGGCCTAGATGAGAATTGTTTTATGTAATTGACATTAATTGCTTAAAACTTGATCAGAGAATTTTTCGTGGTTTTTCCTTCTCATAGGCCTAAACGATTCCACGTAAAATCGTCGTCTCCATTTATCTTTCTTACTTTAAGTTTAAGTGTTTATTATTGATTTTATATTCCGCAAAAACAGGGCTAAAATTCTTAAACTTACAATACAACAATTCACCCCCCTTCTTGTTGCATTCGCCCATCTCTAAGTGTTTATACACTTGGTATCAAAGCCTTGTTCCTCATTAGATTAGGAAACCTTGAGAGCAATATCCTGGTGTTTTAGAGATGTTGAAGATGAATAAACTTATGGAAGAAGGGTACACTACTCAAAGGCCGCCCATGTTCGATGGTAAATTCTACACATATTGGAAGAATAGGATGGAGATTTCATTAAAGCCAAAAATTATCAAGTTTGGAGTTATCGAAATTGGAGACTTTGAGGTAACAACTACCAACTCTAATAACAAAACTGTTTCAAAACCTATCACTGAATATGAGAAGGAAGATTTTCCAGAAAATAGAGATGAATTCTCTTACCATACTTCACTGTGGTCTTGGACCAAACGAGCATAACCGAATTATGGGGTGCAAAAGTGCCAAGCAGATTTCGGATCTGCTGGAAGTTACCCACGAAGGAACAAGTGAAGTAAAGCGCTCCAAGATTGACTTGTTGATGTCCAGATACGAAAGGTTTGTTATGGAACCTAGAGAAAGCATCCAAGAGATGTTCACAAGGTTCACTAATATCACAAATGAACTTGTCTCTCTTGGAAGACTTATTCCCGCAGATGAACAGGTCAGGAAAATTTTAAGGAGTCTTCCTCAAGATGAACGCTGGAGAGCCAAAGTCACAGCCATCCAGGAATTCAAAGATTTCACGAAATCCAATCTGGAAGAGTTGGTGGGTTCCCTTATGACTCACGAATTGCATTTGGGAACAACTGACAGTTCTCGAAACAAAGGCTTGGCTCTGGCAGTGAATGATCAAGAAGAGTCAGAATATGATGAAGAGGAGGCTGCCATATTGGTTCGAAAATTCAAAAAGTTTTCAGGAATAGCAGATACGCCAATCAAAAAAACAACAAAGAAAGAGGATCTGCAAATACAATGACCAACTACGAATGCCATAAATGTGGAAGTACTCATCACTTCATCAAAGATTGCCTAAAATGGAAAAATGAAAAGGGCAAGGGGAATGAAAGGGAATCAGGAAGACAATCGATGAAAGGAAATTTCAACAAAACATACTTTCGGAAAGCCATGATTGCTGCATGGGGAGAATTCGAGAGCGAAGTAGAGAGACAGAAGCCCCCGTAGAAGAAGAAACTATTAATCTATGTCTCATGGCCACTAACGACGAAAAGTCTAAAGGAAAAGAGATAATGTTTTCTAATTCATTTCCTAACCACCTATTTAAATGGGATAAATATAAACTAATTGAATTGCTTATAGAGACACAAGAAAAACTAGATGAAAAAATTGTCACTTGTCTCCAAATTGAAAAAGACCTTAAAACGAGTAAAGACCATGTTTCCTACCTAAATTCTTTTAGGTTCGATGTGTAATTAGATTCTCTAATGTATTGGATAATAACGTAATGTTAAAGGAAGCATTGGAAAAGGTAAAAGAAGAAAATATTATTCTTAATGTCGAATTGAATCAATATAACTTGCTAGGGTCAAACAAGGACTTAAATGATCTATCCATTCATGGCTTTAGTACCGAATTCCAATGCAAAAGTTAAAAGAAGACCTAGATTCCAATAAAATATGAAAAATTGAAACTTGAATTAAATTCAAGAGGAAAAATGAAAATCAAAGAAGTTCCCAAATTGATTATAGATGCTAAAATTAAGAATACTGAAGGGCCTAGGGATAGGCATGGGTCGGATCTGGGTCGGGTCCAGCTGGATCCAGATCTAGACCCTAATTTTTTTATTGGACCCAGACCCGAATCCAGATTCGCAGGGTCTGAAAATTTTGGACCCAGACCCAGACCCTTAGGGTCTGACGGGTTTAGGGTCTGGATCTGGGTCCATAACAATTTTATTTTTTCCCTAAAATTTTTTTTAAAAAAAATATTATGAAGTACAATTTCGATCATTCGCATAAAATTATTTAAATATTTTCGACTAACGAGGATCTTCTAATACTTAATATTTATTGAGCGAATAAATTTATGAAGTTTTCCAACATTCAAGTTCTTATAACAAAGTATTTATCATGTCTTTACTTTTTCAAGTATTGATACAATGATCACATTTTAAATTACATTGTCCGAGAAAGTTCAAAATCATGTAATGTTTAGAAATAAAACAAAATTTCAAATCAAATAATTAAATACACATGATACTAGGGATGGCAATTCAGTCCGAATCCGACCCTAATCCGACTCGATTCGAGTAAAATAATTCGATTCGAGTTCGAGGAAAAAGTCATCCGACTCCGACTCCGACTTTACGATCCGAGTCCGAGTTAGAGACGGACCGGAGTTGGACCTTATTAAAAATTCGAGACTCCGACCCTGAAGGACATCCGGCTTTGAATTTGACTTTTACACTAATATTTTGTTTCCTTTAAAAGTTAGACGTAACTAATTCAAGTTCTCTCTCATAGTAATTACTCCCTCCGTTTTCATATGTTCTTCTCACTTTCGCCATTTGGAAATTTTTAAAAGTTCTTCCCATTTAGAATCTTTCTGATTTGGGAACCAATAAAATAGAAGGAAATTATTACACTTACACTCTAATCTATAGAAACTAATTTACATTTCAATTCCCAATGCATTTACTTTACAAGCACCCAATGAAATTTAATGATATTATTACACTTACACTTTAATCAATAGAATCTTTATTTTTTATATTATTTTACTCTACTCTCATAGTATCTATTGTGTAATTATAATTTATCTTTATTTCTTTCCATATTCCAAATGGGAAGAACAAATGAAAACGGAGGGAGTATAATTTTCGATTTTGAAAAACCACTTGGTATTTTTATTTAGATTTATGAATCAAGATACGACAAATGAAATCAAGAGAAATAAAATACGAGAAAATTTTGTTAAATTGTAGTAGTAGGTTTATTTCTCTTGTTAAAATTCAATTCAAATTAAAGTACATACTTTTTTGTTAAATTGTATTTGAAAAAATATATTTTGTTAATTTTGTATGCTTTAAAATCATTAGTACAATATCACAACGATACTATTTGATTACAATCCGACTCTGCATCCGGCTCCATTGGAGGTCCGAGAATCCGAGTCGGGGCAAACTTGGAGTATGCATAATCCGACTCCGAGTAGAGGAGGACTGAAAACAAAAGTCCGACTATTATCCGGAGCAAAGTCAAAGTATGTATAATCCGAGCCGAGTCCGACCCATTGCCATCCCTACATGATACCTAATATATAATTTTTAAAAAAAGATGTAAATGGGTCCATGGGTAGGATCTGGGTCGAATCTGGGTCTCAAACATGTAGACCCTTAAAATTAAGGTCAGGTCGGGTCTAGACCCTTAGGGTCCAAGACCCATGCCCATAGGTTACAATAAGAATAATAAGAAAGAAAAACTGGGCACCTGAAACTTCAATGTACAAAAAAAGAACAGCACGATAAAGCGAACCAAATTTATGTCGATCGCATTTGGATTACGAAATATGATTCATACATAATCGACATGGAACCCAAGGATGACTGGGTTCCTCCTTCTAACAATTAGTACGTTTTGTAGGTTCACAACTCATGGTATCTCGACAATGGGTGTTCTAAGCACATGACAGGTGATAGATCAAAATTACTCTCACTAGAAGCCTATAATGGAGGAACTGTGACCTTTAGTGACAATATGAAAGGTGAAATCATCGCCAAAGGAAAAGTAGGAAGGTCAAGTTTCCATGCAATTGATTATGTATTTTTAGTGGAGAATTTAGAACATAATTTACTAAGTATTTCTCAATTCTGTGACAAAGGTAACTCTGTAAACTTTACTTCTGAAAAATGTATTATTTCTAGGAATGACACATGAGACGCCATTCTGGAAGGAATCCGTAAAGGGAACACTTATGTTGTGGACCTCCACGCTGTTCCCAAAACCAGTTTGACTTGTCTTAGTGTTATAGATGATGACCCTCTACTTTGGCATAAACGTTTAGGTCATGTTAGCTTTTCTTTACTTAATACCTTAAGATCAAAAGACCTAGTAAGAGGATTGTCGTCCCTTAAATTCCAAAAAGATGAAGTTTGTGATCCTTGTGTCAAAGGAAAACATGTTAGGTTGTCCTTTAAACCTAAGAATGTCGTGACCACCTCAAAGCCACTTGAATTAATTCATATGGGTCTTTGTGGACCTATGAGAATCCAAAGCCGTAGTGGCAAACGTTATGTATCTGTTATTGTTGATGACTATAGTAGATTTACTTGGACTATATTTTTAGTTAGCAAAGATGAGGCTTTCAATGAATTTGTTTATTTTGCTAATAAAATACCAAAATCTAGTAATTGTCAACTTGTCCACATTAGATCAGACCATGTTAAAGAATTTCAAAATTCAAGTTTTATGGATTATTGTAATAAGCATGGTATAAGTCATTGTTTTCCGCATCTAGGACACCACAACAAAATGGTGTGGTAGAACGTAAATTTAGAACATTAGAGGAAATGGCTAGAACCATGTTAATTGCTAGTGGTCTCCCTAGAAATTTTTGGGCCGAAGCTGTTAATACTGCATGCTATATTTTAAATCGTGTGTTGATTAGACTTATCGATTCTAAGACACCTTATGAACTGTTTAAAGGTGTTAAACCGAATATTTCCTTTTTTCATGTGTTTGGATATAGATGTTTTGTTCATGTTAATGGAAAATGAAATATAGGAAAGTTTGACGAAAGAAGTGATGGAGCAATACTTCTTGGCTATTCATCTCATAGTAAAGCTTGAAGAGTATATAATAAAAGAACTATGTACATTATTTTTGATGAAACTAACTCTATGACAAGTGAACAAGATACATGTAATTTTAAAATAGGTCTTGCTAATTGGGAAGATGATGAAAATATACAAAGAGAGCAAGATCCTAGAACAATAGGAGAACAACAGGTTTAAGAAGAAACTAAAGAGCCTAACCAAGAACAGGAACAGCCGGGAAATCAGGACCAGCAAGGTGTTCCTAATCCAGCTGTTCCCAGAGATGAACATAATGAGCAACCTGAAGCAGTATAGAATGTCAATCAAGTCAATGAGCCAATTTCCACAACTGTTCCAACAAGAGAATTTGTGCCAAAGCCGTGGAAACATCAAAAGTCACATCCACTTGACTTGATAATTAGTGATATAAACCAGGGCACACAAACCAGATCCCAACTAAGAAACTTTTGTGCACACTTTGCATTTCTCTCAACATTGGAACCCAAGAATCACGAAGAAGCATTACAAGATTTCGATTGGGTTGTTGCTATGCAAGATAAATTAAATGAAGTTGAAGGAAATAAAGTGTGGCGCCTAGAACCGAAACCCAAGAACAAAAAGGTAATTGGACTAAAGTGGGTTTTTAGGAACAAATTGGACGAGCATGGAATTATAGTAAGAAACAAAGCAAGGCTCGTGGTTAACGGGTACAATCAACAAGAAGGGATTGATTATACAGAGACATTTTTCCTGTAGTAAGGTTAGAGGCTATCAGAATTCTAATTTCTTTTGCTGCATTTATGAACTTTAAGTTACATCGAATGGATGTGAGATGTGCTTTCTTGAATGGTTTTCTAGATGAAGAAGTCTTTGTAGAACAGCCACCTGGCTTCAAAAATCCTTCTTTTATAGATCATGTCTATAAGCTTAATAAGGATCTTTATGGGCTCAAACAAACTCCTAGGCAATGGTATGAAAGGTTGTCTAAATTTTTGATTGAAAATGATTTTATTAGAGGAAAAATTGATAAAACCTTATTCTTTAAGAATAGAGGTTCTAATATTTTAGTTGTGCAAATTTATATTGATGATATTATTTTTGGAGCCACTAACAAATTGTTATGTAAAGAATTTGCGAACCTTAAGAATGCTAAATTTGAAATGAGTATGATGCGAGAATTAAATTTCTTCCTTGGTTTGCAAATTAAACAAACGGCTAAAGGTATTTTTATCCATCAACAAAAATACATTAAAGAACTTATAAAGAAATATGGTTTATACAATGTTAAAACAAACCACACACCTATGGCTACTAACGTAAGACTAGATGAAGATTCGAATGGTATTAATGTTGACCAAATTATATATAGAGGCATGATAGGATCTTTATTATACTTAACTGCTAGTAGACCAGATATTTCGTTTAGTGTTGGTTTATGTGCTAGATTTCAATCAAATCCCAAGGAATCACATCACACCGCAATGAAAAGAATTCCGAGATATTTAAAGGGAACATATGACTTATCCATAGTTTATCCTAAAAGTGATGTCTATGATTTGAAAGGTTATAGTGATGCAGATTATGCAGGAGATCTTGTTAACAGGAAAAGTACTTCTGGTATGGTACAATTTCTTGGCTCATATTTAGTATCTTGGTGTTCCAAAAAACAGAACACCGTTGCACTATCCACCGTTGAAGCAGAATATGTGGCAGCAGCAGGTTACTGTTCCCAAATGCTTTGGATAAAACAACAGCTAAGAAATTTGGTATTAAATTTGAATGTGTTTCTATTTATTGTGATAATACTAGTGCCATATCCATATCAAAAGATTCAGTGCATCATTCTAGGGTTAAGCATATACATATACGTCATCATTTTCTAAAGGATAATGTTGAACATAAAAATATAATTGTTAAGCATGTCAATACAAATGAGAAAGTTGCAAATATTTTGACTAAAACACTTTTAAGGGAACAATATGAAAAGATGAGTTTGAAGCTTGGAATGATCAAGCTCCATTAAAGTGTAATGCAAGCATTCCTCCTAGAAGCAACATGAAAATTGGTCAATATGTTTAATTTCAATATTTTCAATACTTTCTTGATTGCATGTTTAAACTGATTAAACCAAAGTAGCATGTGTTTGTCTTATGTGTTATTGTCCTCATATTAAAAATGAAATTAAAAAAAAAGAAAGGGGAAAACGAGGACATGTTAATTTCTATTTCTTATTTTTAATTTCAATATTTTCAATATTTTTTATTTTCCACAAATTCCAGCTTATTATTTTTTTCGGATGGTCAACATAAATGATAGTGGGAGTCGGATCATCATAGTATTTCGAAAAACCGTTATTAACCGCCAATTCAACGAATATACCCACTAACTCTTCGTTACACTCTTAGTTCACAGGCAACAAATTAGTTAAATGGAGTAGTAAACCCATGAGTAACCGTCCTTTCACCACTTTATAACCCACTCTCTCACGTCACATTACTCAATCACATACCCTTATAGTCACTCACGTCAACCTACTCTACTCATTACTTCCTACCCAAACTCGTCAATCTCATTCACTCCACTTCATTACCCCTCTTCTTCACCTTCTTAATCTACCATGAAAACCCCAAAGCCTTCATCCTCTAGCAAAACCGCAAAGAAGAAAACTCCTAAGCCATCACAACCCAAACCACTCCAAGTTGTTCATCCCTCACCACAAATTGACGCACCACCATCCTTATCCCAAGAACCGAAAAAGTCTGACACACCCAGTTCAACCACCATGCATGCTGGAACAAAAAGACCCAATACCACCCCAAGAGGAGTTTCTTCGTCCAGACCAACGAAAAGGACCAAGCAAGCTGACCCTGACAGTGCCGAAGAAGTAGGTAAAGAAATGTCAGTAGGGTTTGGTCTTGACAATTACTGGTATGACTCTACCCCATTTCCTCAATTACACGCAATTTTACAAAATCAGGGTTGGGAAACTTTGATGTGTACTTTTCTTACAACCCGATCTATCCTAATCTAATGCGTGAGTTCATTAAAAATTTTACAATCGAAAATGGTGTATGTTCCAGTATTGGTAAGGAAATCAAAACTGAGTTGAATAGTTTAATGTTGGGTGAATGGTTTAGTGATCCTGCTGTAGGGTTTGATACTTATTATGTTGGTTTGAAGATTGTCTTTTCGGGTATTAATGAACGAACTGTTTTGAAGTTCTTAGGGATAAATGAGAAGAGAGGAGGTTCAGTCATAATTCTCTGTCGCCATTAAATAAATCGCTTTACAATATTGCTCGTTGATTTATTTTGCCTCGCAATTCCAAGCGGAGCGAAGTGAATCTTCATGATGCGACCCTAATCTACTGTTTGGCTAACCATATAAAGATCAACTTTCCTTCCTTGATGATCTCTCATTTATCGGACTGTATTGAGAAGCGTAGTATGGTAGGGTATGTAGGGCTTTTGACTTGGATC
Organism: Amaranthus cruentus; assembly: GCA_019425755.1. NCBI lineage: Eukaryota > Viridiplantae > Streptophyta > Magnoliopsida > Caryophyllales > Amaranthaceae > Amaranthus > Amaranthus cruentus. The sequence continues at coordinate 3,404,322 of CM033458.1, read as the reverse complement.
TTTAGGAAATTTTGTGTGCCACTCGACAGCCTGCAGTTCCCCATGAACTCCAACAATAAAATTGGTTCAAAATGTCTTAATAATTTGCACCTTAAATTAAATGAAAAGAGGATACTAGAGGACGTTGTTGAAGAGGTCGAAGAAGTTAGTTCTGATGATGATGAGGATAAGGAGGAGAGGGAAGAAAATAAGGAAAAGGGAGAGGAAAAAAAGAGTGAGGAGAAAAAGGATCGTGAGCATGTTCCTTCAGCAACTATAATTCCAATTTAACAACCAAAATCACATTCCATAGTCAACTAAAATCAACACCATTACTAATTATCACAACAATCATCAATTGACATTCTATACTGCTTCAGGTTGCTCATTCTGTTCATCTCTGGGAACAGCTGGATTAGGAACACCTTGCTGGTCCTGATTTCCCGGTTGTTCCTGTTCTTGGTTAGGCTCTTTAGTTTCTTCTTAAACCTGTTGTTCTCCTATTGTTCTAGGATCTTGCTCTCTTTGTATATTTTCATCATCTTCCCAATTAGCAAGACCTATTTTAAAATTACATGTATCTTGTTCACTTGTCATAGAGTTAGTTTCATCAAAAATAATGTACATAGTTCTTTTATTATATACTCTTTAAGCTTTACTATGAGATGAATAGCCAAGAAGTATTGCTCCATCACTTCTTTCGTCAAACTTTCCTATATTTCATTTTCCATTAACATGAACAAAACATCTACATCCAAACACACGAAAAAAGGAAATATTCGGTTTAACACCTTTAAACAGTTCATAAGGTGTCTTAGAATCGATAAGCAGTATTAACAGCTTCGGCCCAAAAATTTCTAGGGAGACCACTAGCAATTAACATGGTTCTAGCCATTTCCTCTAATGTTCTAAATTTACGTTCTACCACACCATTTTGTTGTGGTGTCCTAGATGCGGAAAACAATGACTTATACCATGCTTATTACAATAATCCATAAAACTTGAATTTTGAAATTCTTTAACATGGTCTGATCTAATGTGGACAAGTTGACAATTACTAGATTTTGGTATTTTATTAGCAAAATAAACAAATTCATTGAAAGCCTCATCTTTGCTAACTAAAAATATAGTCCAAGTAAATCTACTATAGTCTTCAACAATAACAGATACATAACGTTTGCCACTACGGCTTTGGATTCTCATAGGTCCACAAAGATCCATATGAATTAATTCAAGTGGCTTTGAGGTGGTCACGACATTCTTAGGTTTAAAGGACAACCTAACATGTTTTCCTTTGAAACAAGGATCACAAACTTCATCTTTTTGGAATTTAAGGGACGACAATCCTCTTACTAGGTCTTTTGATCTTAAGGTATTAAGTAAAGAAAAGCTAACATGACTTAAACGTTTATGCCAAAGTAGAGGGTCATCATCTATAACACTAAGACAAGTCAAACTGGTTTTGGGAACAGCGTGGAGGTCCACAACATAAGTGTTCCCTTTACGGATTCCTTCCAGAATGGCGTCTCGTGTGTCACTCCTAGAAATAATACATTTTTCAGAAGTAAAGTTTACAGAGTTACCTTTGTCACAGAATTGAGAAATACTTAGTAAATTATGTTCTAAATTCTCCACTAAAAATACATAATCAATTGCATGGAAACTTGACCTTCCTACTTTTCCTTTGGCGATGATTTCACCTTTCATATTGTCACTAAAGGTCACAGTTCCTCCATTATAGGCTTCTAGTGAGAGTAATTTTGATCTATCACCTGTAATGTGCTTAGAACACCCATTGTCGAGATACCATGAGTTGTGAACCTGCAAAACGTACTAATTGTTAGAAGGAGGAACCCAGTCATCCTTGGGTTCCATGTCGATTATGTATGAATCATATTTCGTAATCCAAATGCGATCGACATAAATTTGGTTCGCTTTATCGTGCTGTTCTTTTTTTGTACATTGAAGTTTCAGGTGCCCAATTTTTCTTTCTTATTATTCTTATTGTAACCTATGGGCATGGGTCTTGGACCCTAAGGGTCTAGACCCGACCCGACCCTAATTTTAAGGGTCTACATGTTTGAGACCCAGATTCGACCCAGATCCTACCCATGGACCCATTTACATCTTTTTTTAAAAATTATATATTAGGTATCATGTAGGGATGGCAATGGGTCGGACTCGGGTCGGATTATACATACTTCGACTTTGCTCCGGATAATAGTCGGACTTTTGTTTTCAGTCCTCCTCCACTCGGAGTCGGATTATGCATACTCCAAGTTTGCCCCGACTCGGATTCTCGGACCTCCAATGGAGTCGGATGCAGAGTCGGATTGTAATCAAATAGTATCGTTGTGATATTGTACTAATGATTTTAAAGCATACAAAATTAACAAAATATATTTTTTTCAAATACAATTTAACAAAAAAGTATGTACTTTAATTTGAATTGAATTTTAACAAGAGAAATAAACCTACTACTACAATTTAACAAAATTTTCTCGTATTTTATTTCTCTTGATTTCATTTGTCGTATCTTGATTCATAAATCTAAATAAAAATACCAAGTGGTTTTTCAAAATCGAAAATTATACTCCCTCCGTTTTCATTTGTTCTTCCCATTTGGAATATGGAAAGAAATCAAGATAAATTATAATTACACAATAGATACTATGAGAGTAGAGTAAAATAATATAAAAAATAAAGATTCTATTGATTAAAGTGTAAGTGTAATAATATCATTAAATTTCATTGGGTGCATGTAAAGTAAATGCATTGGGAATTGAAATGTAAATTAGTTTCTATAGATTAGAGTGTAAGTGTAATAATTTCCTTCTATTTTATTGGTTCCCAAATCAGAAAGATTCTAAATGGGAAGAACTTTTAAAAATTTCCAAATGGGGAACAACTCTCCTGATGGAATCGCTACGACATTAGAGGTGGGTTCAGGGTCTTTTTAATCCTAACTCCTCAATCTTTGATGTGCATACAAAAGCATCGGATGCTCCAGTATCAAATAATACTTTAACAGGCACGGAGTTCACATGGAACGTACCTGTCACCACATCTTTCACCGACTCTTCTTCCCTGCTATTGATAGCGGTCAACCTTCCATTCGTTGAATGTGCTACAGCCGTACTGGCTCTTCCATTGCTATTCCCGGTGCTATTCCCACTAAATCCTCCAGTCTTGAAGCTACTTTGAGGAGTGCAGTTTCCATTCCAATCCTTATGATGGTTCAGCTTCCTACCATTGTGATCGTTTTCATTCATGTTAATCCTGAAACTTCATGGTCTGGAGCTTTGTTGGCCACTATGTTGTTGAGTTGGATGTCCATGCTTTGCAAAGCACTCATACTCTCGGTGTCCTAGCTTTCCATAGTATTTGCATTCCACCGGATTTCCATTGCAGTCTTTCTCCAAGTGATTATTGGGACACTTGGCGCAAAAGAAAACCCTCTCCCTGCCATGGCGGTCCTTGATTACCTTCCGTTCATTGGCACCTCCGAGCTGAGACTTGCCATTTCTACCATTCCCAAGGTGTTATGGAAGCTATTTTGCTAAATAAAGCTCTCCTTCCTTTTCTTCCCACTAGTGTCTGCCATGCTACTCGTCTCAGGCGATTTTCCTTTGTCCATCTTAATCAAGCTCCCAACTTGTGCAGCTCTTTCGTACATAGCGTCCAAAGTGGTGTATCTGTCGCTATCAATGTGAACTTGCACCTCATTCACCAATCCCAGCGCGAATCTTTGCATCTTCTTTTCTTTGGTGGGGACATCATTAGGGAAATATTTGACATATTCCATAAATTTCTTGTAGCATTCATCCACGGACATCTCCCTCATCTCAAGCCTAGAAAATTCATTGGACTTCTGCCTCCTGATATGCGGTGGGTTGAATTTTTCTCGGATTAGCGTCTTGAATTCTTTCCAACTAAGCGGATTATCGGGATCACTCGTCACACTATCTCTTGCATTTGACCACCAATAGTCTTCCTCTTCTTGAAGGTGGAATGCAGCCTGGTCTACCCTCAAGTTCTCAAGGCATTGCACCACCTTGAAAAGTTTATCAAACTCTCGCAACAAACTTTCTAAAGCTGCAGGTTCCCCAGCTCCTGAGTACGTTGGAGGTTTGTTCTGAGAGATCCTCTTGCTCATAGAGGAAGTTGTCTCTACCGTCGACTTGGACTTTGACTTCCGCTCCTCAGCCAATTCCATAACTAGCTCACTTAGTGCCTTGTTGGAAGAGCGACGTCTCAAACGCTTACTAGATAGAAGAGGCATTTCCTGCAAACATCATATCCAACACGAATATAAGTTTATTTTTTTTATATGCCAAAATGTCGAGGAAAGGTAGTGTCGAGGATATAAACTCATGGTCTAAACTTAAAGGATTTCGTAATGGACAGTTGAAAGACGAAGTTCACGTATAAGAACTGAATATTGTCATATATGACTCTTGAGCACTCAACAAGTAATGCTTTAGCCTTCTCATACCAATAAGGTTCGATTAACATCACATTTAAGGATCATTATATAGATTACAAGGTTATACCAAAATTTGCACCAATACTAATAATACTCGACATTGCAAGGATCATAACTAACATCTATTGAACAAGCCATTGTTCATAGGAAGGTCATAAGTATGAACAAATTATACTTATGAATCTAATATCAAGTTATTTAACTTATTCTACCTATGCACATGCAATGATCACCAAAATGCAAACATAAGTTGCATATCTATCCCAATTCTACCCCTACTCTCACGCGCAACGTTAGCTTAAAATAGTAATTAAAGACTTTAAAACACAAGCGTCAAAGTAGGAACAAATGACTCTGGTAACCACCAATAACACCCCTGAATTTCCGACCCCTTAAACGAAACCAAAATCGTAAAGGACGAAAGGAAATTCGGGTGTTACATAAAAAGAAAAAAAGAAAAGAATTTAAAAAATCGTTCAAGATTAACTTTAAAGAGATGAGTGAGTAGAAATTTCGACAGCACCTCCTCTAAAAATTGAGGATGTGACCAAGGTAAATAAATAAGACAACACAACTAAAATAATCCAAGGTCTCAATATCATCCAAAATATGTCACGACGGAATGAATCATCGTCGGCTCTTCAAATCATCAACTCCATTACGGACCGTGATTCTAGTGTTGGCGCATCGATTTTAACGGCTACAAAGAATTTGTAGACATAAATACAAAACTACGCAGTGGAACTATGAATCATGCAAGGAGTCACGTGGCTCTATACAAAAGACATATACAAACCCAAAAAGAAAAGTTACCTGTTATGTTAAACTATAATCCTCTTGCTTTTCAACATAATGACCATAGCAAAATGTATCATAGCAGAAACATCATAGAGAGTCATGAACAAACAGCAACACATACACGTCAGTAATAATGAACTTATAACAATCAAAATCATGGAACAAAGGATAGACGACGGTATAGCACAGCAATAACGGATCTACTCATTTGTCTAAACACCTCTATTTACTCATGATTTCTCTTTCAAACTACTAATCTCTCGAAGTATATTCCAAAAAGTGGATCTTTTCTCTATTCATGGCATAGTGACACGGCCAAGGACGTTATCGGCCACCCGGCGTCCATGGCAAAGCATGAGCTCATACCCCCTCTAGCTGATCCTCTCGGGTCCTACCTTCGGGAAGCTAACACTGGGGTGCCAATCCAGTGATGAGGCAACCATATTCGGGTTTGCAAGGTCCTCATGGTGACACCACGGTCAAGGGGCGTTATCGGTCACCCAGCGCCCAATGACAAAGTATGCTCATACCCCTTACTGGTGCAGCGAACCCGATCTAATCGCCTCATCTTAATCAAGAATTTAATTAATAAATAATAATATTATTTAATTAATTAATTAAATATAAATCAATAATATTATTATTATTATTATTATTATTATTATTATTATTATTATTATTATTATTATTATTATTATTATTATTATTATTATTATTACTACTAGTGTTAGTATCTAATCAAGAATTTAATTAATAAATAATAATATTATTTAATTAATTAATTAAATATAAATCAATAATAATGTCAATAACATTATTGTAATTATTCAAGGATAATTTATATTATTATAATCTAATTAATTAATTAATTAAAAATATTGTTAATTAATAAATTAATTAATATAAAAAAAGTATTTACATTATTTATATTATTTAAATTGTTATTTTTATATTTATTTATTTATTATGTAATTATTTAAGTAATTAATTAATTAATATAGTAATAATACTATTAATAATAATAATAATAATAATAATAAAATAATAATAATAATAATAATAAATAATAATAATAATAATAATAATAATAATAATAATAATAATAATAATAATAATAATAATAATAATAATAATAATAATAATAATAATAATAATAATAATAATAATAATAATAATAATAATAATAATAATAATAATAATAATAATAATAATAATAATAATAATAATAATAATAATTTTAATTTTAATAGTGATAATAATAATTATAATAATAATAATAATTATTATTATTATTATGATTTGATTTGATCTGAATAAATCTGATCTGATCTGATCTGTTCTGATCTGATTTGATTCCAATACGAATAAGTAATAAGTCAAAAAAAATAATTTGAAGAGAACACCTTCTAAATCAACCGAATATAATCCAGTTGAGTCACGCCAACACCTTCGATAGCATAGTTTACTTTTTGGCGCTCTATAATTCTAATACGATGCATATAACTACGAAATATTGCTAATACATTGTAACGATGAATATGATAAATAATTTCGGCGTGTACATACCTGCAAGCGTCACTGCACGACCAAAAGTCACAAAAAGCACCCAACTAAGGTTCTACTTTCCTCTTATGAACTGGGAACATATACAAGTTTGGAATAGAGCTAGTAAGTTCCCTTAAGTACTTTGTCATACCAACTAAATGTCCAAGTAACCGCTACCACCCTATTACATGTATTTTCGATTACTCTAACACGCACACAACTCATTCAGTACAAGTCAAAATCATTAACTCAATGCAACATGAATCTCTTCATCAATTTAAAAGTAAAAGTACATGTGAATCATTCCTTTTCATTAACTAATTTTTGAGTATAGCGGTTCGCGTTACCCAAAAAAAAAATTAAAAAACTAACCACAACTAAGCCTTACAATTTAATATAACACTTGCATAACGATAAGGCGATCTTAGAGTTATCGAATCGCGATATCATTTATTACATTCTCCAAAGCTCAAAAGGACCATAATCACAACAACACGACAAGTAACTTTAGCAACCATCGACGATCATTTGGCATATGCTCTTGTAACTACTAAGATTATGCATTTATAACTTCAATAACAACCCAATAAGGGTATTTGTAATTCGCAACAATCAAACCATAACAATTAGCAACTATTATTCCAATTTAACAACCAAACCATTCCATAGTCAACTAAAATCAACACCATTACTAATTATCACAACAATAATCAATCGACTAAGTCTTAAAACAACTTTTAAGGTTATCTAGTCAATCTTCACACCACCAAAATATAGCATAAACACACATTATTAGTAATTTCATCTCTAGATTCAAACTCTGGTCATTTCATGTTAAAAAATAACACTTTTAATTTTACTCATAGTAAGATTCAAAGAAACTAATACACAATCAACACACCACCCATAATTTCTAATCACAACTCAAACCCTAAATCATAAGTATGTTCAATTTATCCATCAAACTCTTACCCACAAAAAGATTCAATGAACTTAGCACAAAACCAACATCAAACTCAATACACTTTATAAAACTCTAAATAAAAACTAGAAAATTGATTAGAAAGAAGAAGAGAGGGCTTACAATGGGAGAACAAGAGAAGAGGGTGAAGAAGGTGATTAGAGTGGTGGTGGAGGGAAGACACGCAGGGCACAGTTTAGGGGAGGTAGACCGCGGCTGAGCAGCTGCTGTTGGGATTCACTAGTGCAGTCGCTAGTAGAGGCAAGGTGCAGCAACTAGCTCCGTTCGACTGGTGCGGCAGCTGGTCTGTTTGGTTGGTGCAGTAGCAGGTCACAGCAGTGTGAGGGAGAGGGAAGAGGAAAGAAGGAGAAGGGGGGAGGGAAGTGACGACTTGGTGGTGAGCAACTAGGGTTTCATACCCTTTTATTTCTTTTATGGTTATTATTATTATTATTATTATTATTATTATTATTATTATTATTATTATTATTATTATTATTATTATTATTATTTTGTCAAACGATTTTCTATTAACACAAAACAAAAACTTTACAACAAGGGTATAAACCCAGATATCCAAGGATCTCCCTACAATTGCATCAGTGTGAAAGTGGGGCCCACCTTCTAGAAAGAATTTCCCCACCTCATTCTTCAGGTGCATGGGAGAAGTCGGGATATCTAAAAAAAGCCTTATACGGCGGTACATGAGATGGTTAAGCTAACTAAAAAAATTAACATGCAAACAACAAGTTGAGCCAGCAAGCAAAAAGGCTCATCTACAGGGTCCTCAACCAGAGTGCAGTGGCCTCATTCGGAGATAGGGTGGCGAATCTAATTTTGGATTCAGTTTTGATGGAGTCTACCACCCTCGCTACTGTCATAACCTTCTTCTGCCAAACTGCGTCGTTTCTAGCATTCCAGATAGCATATAAAAGGTTGCAGAAGATTGCAGTACTGAAACGAGATTTTGCCTTGGGCATGCGACGTTTGCGGAGAATGTCTTTCATGTTTTCTATGTTCCAGTTTACTCCCAACCAATCTACCAGTGCTTTTGTACATTGAGCGCTGAAGTTGCACTTGAAGAAGAGGTGTTCTGTCGTTTCTGGGTGTATTCCACAAATTGGGCATAGATCGTCATCCACCACACCCATACTTTTGTGTCGTTGTTTTGTTGTAGGCTAGCCAGATCACAAAACAACTTCTAGGGATGACAACTCGATTCCACACCACGGTAGCCCAATACACTTTATTTGGGGTCCCCAAAAGATCTTTGTATACGACATCGATGGAGTATTTCGGTGCTTTCATCCAGTCTCTCAGGATCTCCTTCACCCCACACAATTCTTTGACCACCCAACTCGCAGTGATGGGAGCGTTGAAGAGGTCCTATCTACCACCTTTCATATACACCTCATGCACCCATTTTACCCATAGGGAATCCTGCATTGTGCTGATGTGCCAGGCTATTTTGTCTACAGCTGCTAAGTTCCAAAGCTACAAGTTTCGAATACCGAGCCCACCTTCTTTTTAAGGCCTACAGACCTTTTCCCAATTCACATTTCCTGGAGCTCTATTGTCTGTTTTCCCGTGCCAGAGGTATGAGCGACACACATCGTTGAAATTTGATGTATGACTTTCTTAGGAAGAATTACAGTTTGACTCTAGTAGTTAGATATGCTCATGAGGACCGAGTTAACCAACTAGAGTCGGGATGTGTAGGAGAGATTCTTGGCGATCTATGATCGAATCCGGCTAGTCATCTTATCCACGAGGTATTCACAATCTGCAATAGTGTATCGTTTGGAGGTGAGGGGCATGCCTAGGTATTTAACAGGGAGGTTCTCAAATGTAAAGTCTAATGTGCTAGCTGCATGCCTACGGAATTGATCACTGACTCTTGCAAGGTAAATACCCGATTTAGAGTAATTGGCTTCAAGACCTGAACTGGCGTGTTGCACCCCTTGGCATAGGGTCTGAATTGATGGCATATCCCCTTTACAAAATAACATCAAATCGTCCGGAATCACAAGGTGGTTTAGATTTTGCTTGGAGCATTTGGGGGTGGAACTTGAAGTTCTCACCTTCCCTGGCTACTTTGAGGATCCTCGAGAGGTACTCCATGCTAGAGTTGTTCATGGGCGGGCTTGGGCGGGTAGCACCTAAAAATTCTACCCGCGAGCTCAAATATTCAAAAGCTCGCCCGCATTCGCGGGCATATTTTTTTGTTGCTACCTGCCCATTTTTAAAGCGGGCGGGACCTGCAGGTAGGCGGGTATTTTTATATAAAAATTAAAAACATAAATCATATTATAAAGTTAAGATTTTATAAGAACAAACAAAACATAATACATTATCTAAAATACTCTAAATATATATAAAGTCTCAAAATACTCAAATTACATGAATATCGAATATAAACGGTGGAGTCTGCTACTTGTTCGAACTTTGGTAGTCGACTGCTTGAGTGCTTTGAAGATTAAAAATATCGAATGTAGATAGTAGATCTAGAAACTTTATTAAAGTCTAAAAGAATTATATTTTAAGGCTAGTAGAAGAGTAATAAACTAAAGTTGGATATAGGTTATGTAGTAGTATAGTTTAATAATTAATAGAATTAATTATTTAATAAATAATAGGATCATTCCCCAACAACAGCCACCAAGTTTCCTCAATTTCAATTAAACAGCCTCGAACTTCGTTTTTCCCCAACAACAGCCACCAACTTATAAAATGTGACATCGATACAGCCAACCACCCTAAATTACCGGTTATAACCCATTTCTTACCTTTGACCAACCCCAGTTACCGTTGACTTTCTCTTTACTTAGGTTTTCATTTACTTAACCCAACCTTCATCAACTACAACCTCCATTGAAGCAAGTTCTTCATTCTTTCTCTTTAGGTTTTTATTCTTTTTTGGTGTTCTTTAGACCAAAAAGATTTGCACTTTCCCATTATTTCTTCTTTGGTGCAAACAGACAACATTTTAAACTTGACAAACAAGATGATATTCTTCATTTGAGCGAAAAAACCCAGACAAATAGCACTTAACACAAGAAACTTAAGATTTCAAGAAATAATAGCATCCATGAGATAAATCAAAGACAGATTCTCATGATTTTAAAAAAATCGACAACAAGAATGAATAATTGAAGGAACGAATACAATAATAGTAAGTCAGCAATCAAATTTACTCAGAAATAAAAAAAAACCCAGAAAAACAACATTTCAATTTGTATGAAAATCTAAATTTAGCAAAAGACCCACTAAAATTAAAGTGAAATGGGAAATTTAGGGTTCAAATCAATTTGTGAAGAGAAAAATTTGTGAAATTGAGTAGAGAAATGGAGTTATTGATGTGAAATTTGCAGGGGAATTAAACATGAGAAGTAATCAAATCCATTACCCAAATCAATTACCCAATAAAGAATGAAAACCTAAGTAAAGAAAAAGAATGAAGAACTTACCTTCAATGGAGGATGAAGATTGGGTTTGGGCATTAACTAGAGTTAGAGGGGGTTGGTTTTAAATTTAAGGTCAACGGTTTTTGGGGTTGGTCAAAGGTAAAAAATGGGTTTTTACCGGTTATTTTTTGGATTGGCTGTATCGATGTCACATTTTGTAAGTTGGTGGCTGTTGTTGGGGAAAAATGAAGTTCGAGGCTGTTTAATTGAAATTGAGGAAACTTGGTGGTTGTTGTTGGGGAATCCTAAATAATATATTAAACTAAGCGTGCGGGCGGGTATACCCGCGGGTATTTTTTTGGTGTCGTTACACGCCCGTTTATCTTGGCTGGCGGGTATTACCCGTCCAAACTTTAATTTTTTTTTGAAAAACGTTGTCCATGCCCGCTCGTTTTTCGAGCCGGATGGGTCGGGCCTGGCGGGTAACCCGCCCATGAACAGCTCTACTCCATGCCTATGACGAAAAGTTGGGGAGACATGGGGTCGCCTTGCCTAACTCCCCGTTTAGCCTTGAAGGGATCAAGGGGATTACCATTCATGATGAGGGAGTATTGGGTGGAGGAGACACACGTTGTAACTCGCTTGACAAACCGGGTCGGGAAGTTGAGCGCAAGCATCATACCCTTGAGAAAGTCCTAGTTCAAAGTATCATAAGCTTTCTGAAGGTCCATCTTGATGAGGCAACTAGGCATGCAACTTCGTTTTCCATAGTGTTTTACCACATCTTGGCACAAGAGGATGTTGTGTAAGATGCTACGACCTTCCACAAAGGCTCCTTGGTTAGGGTTGATGATGGCCCCTAGGACTAGCTTGAGTCTACTGCATATGAGCTTGGAGATGCATTTGTAGATGACATTACAACAAGAAATAGGATGGTAGTTCCCTGGGCCTTTGGGGCTCTGAATCATTATTATTATTATTATTATTATTATTATTATTATTATTATTATTATTATTATTATTATTATTATTATTATTATTATTATTTATTATTATTATTATTTTTAGGTTCACCTTCTTGAAAGACCCAACTAAGAAACTCACCTTCGAGTGCTCACCAATTTTAATAAAATAATTTTAACTCGAACCGCTTTAGTTTTGTATTTGCAAATCTATTTTTTTTAATCTAAATGTGTTTATATTTAAAACGTACGTGAATGAAATTTACTAAGACTAACTCAAATTAATTTAATACATTTATAAAATCTCCAAAATTGATTAATATAATAATAATTAATGACGTGATAAAAAAAGACGGGATGTTACATTTACATTTTAGAATCTTAGTAGTTTATGTTAATTAATTTTGGAAACATCGGCAATATATCTTAAGCTATGATATTATGTTTTTTAAATGATAAATTTAGAGTAAATTATTTTATCTTGGATGCTTGGTGAATTATATTGTAATGAGCTGATTTGTTAAGTGTTATATAGAGTTGTTTTAATCTCTAACATGCTCTATGACTTTTGATTTACTCTATTTTACTTAAGTTTGTTTATAAGTTTGTCATCATCAAAAAGGGGGAATTTGTTGGCCCTCTTAGGTTTTGATGATGACTTCACTTTAAATAAACAACTATGTTTTAGAGATTGTTTTGTAGGTCAAATATCCGATTTGTTAACGTCGTTGATGAAACCTAAAGACTTGGTCAATGAATATTGTACGTGTCAAAGTTAATCAAAAGAGTCAGATATAGATGATCACTTAGGATGTCAAATGTAGAGGGAAGGTCTATTGTTCCAAGTTTGATGATCAGATGAAATTAGCAAATGGAGACAGTACAGTGTTCCCAAGATTGTAATTAGAGAAGTCGCCAACTGAAAATCAATTAATGTTATATTTTATATTTTTAGCTGTGTAACAGTAAGAAATTAAGTTATTGCGTATTTAGTTAATTGGCAAAATAAAATAACCACCTCAAATAATCTAAGACTAATTCAAAGTGTGAGAATAAGTCTCCTTATTCTTCTCCACTAAATTGGAGGTTAGTTAGGGTTTTAATCCTAATTAACTATTCTTAAAAAATATCAACCGTGGCATTTTACTTTAACTTCCAAACATGTTTTCCACTTTCTTACATTTTAGGAATAAGGAGAGTGTGGAGAGTTAGGGTTTTGATGTCTACCTACGGTTGGTCCTATATAAAAGGAGGACTTGTTCAAACCGGTGGAAAGGGTGCTCATACGAAAAAAATCGAGAGATCACCAAATAAGAAAAATACTTCATTCTTACATTTGCCAATTAACTTAGAATATTTTTCTTATGTAATTTCTTAGTTTTTATCCTTTTTAGAGAATTTATATTTGTATGGGTTTTTGAGAAAATTTGTTGTAGCTAGACTTAAGGGAAGTCTAGGGGAGAAGAGAAGCTTCGATTGAAGCGTGAGAAAGAGAAAGAGAAAGAGAAATAGAAGGAGAAAGAAAAAGAGAAGAGAAGAGAATGGCCTAGTTGAGAATTATTTTTTGTAATTGTCATTAATTGCTTAAAACTTAATAAGAGAATTTTAAAATCCCGAGTGGTCATGGTTTTTCCTTCTATTAGGCCTAGAAGGTTTCAACGTAAAATTGTCGTCTCCATTTATCTTTCTTACTTTAAGTTTGAGTGTTTATTATTCATTTTATATTCCGCAAAAATAGGGTAAAATTCTTAAACTTATAATACAACAATTCACCTCCCTTTTGTTGCATTCGCCCATCTCTAAGTGTTTTTACAGCCATATACACTCAATGTGTATACGACGGCTCCTAGGCGAGTGTTCTTAACTTCTTATGTATCTCTTGTTCATCGCACTAACTTTAGGCTTCATCAACAATCACATAGTGTAGGTACACTTCTAGTTATTTTACTCAAGACACTATTTATCAGTGTGATACCCCCACTACCGATTCAATTTGAGTGTGTGTGTGTCTATATATATATATATATATATATATATATATATATATATATATATATATATATATATATATATATATATATATATATATATATATATATATATATATATATATATATAACTTTACAGTTCAAAAACAATTGTATATATTTGTATATTTAATTTTATTGGTTTACATTGGTATATATTGGGTGCTAGAATGAGAAGTTTTAGACAAACTAGCATATAGAATTTATATTATTGCAGGAATGTATTTATAAAGCTTTGTAGATAAAAAAAACAAAAAAAGGAGAAAAGTAAACAGACACAAACACTGACCTTGGTAGCGTTTTCCAAGTTAAGTTTAGGTCAATAATTGGCCTAAATCAGCATAAACCTAAAATGCTACATCCAACAACGTCTTCTCTTTAAAAAAAAACTATTTTAATCAGTGTTTTCCTTTAAACATTAAATTCAAGTCAACATTCCATTAGAGTCTAAAAACCCTGGTGCAAACAACGTTTTTATTTGTAACTAGGTACATATCCATCCTAAGCACGAAATCATAAGAATTTTTGGAAAAACATATGAGAAAAAAATTAGACATTAAAGATTGTTGTAGAAGTGAAAAGAAGTAGTAATGGAAAAACATATGACGCAAAATCAAATATGGGTTAAATTAATTAAGCAAATCAATGGAATAAAATTAAATTTAAAAACTACCTAAAATAACTTAAGTAGAATTAGTCGGGAAAATAACACATAAAATTGTGACACTTATCACATTTTCTATTGCTTTAGTAGAATTTATGACTAGTATATAGAATTTATATTATTGCAGGAATGTATTTATAAAGCTTTGTAGATAAAAAAAACTAAAAAAGGAGAAAAGTAAACAGACACAAACGCTGACCTTGGTAGCGTTTTCCAAGTCAAGTTTAGGTCAATAATTGGCCTAAATCAGCATAAACCTAAAACGC
Organism: Amaranthus cruentus; assembly: GCA_019425755.1. Taxonomy (NCBI): domain Eukaryota; kingdom Viridiplantae; phylum Streptophyta; class Magnoliopsida; order Caryophyllales; family Amaranthaceae; genus Amaranthus; species Amaranthus cruentus. The sequence continues at coordinate 3,389,230 of CM033458.1, read as the reverse complement.
TACATCCAACAGCGTTTTCTCTTTAAAAAAAACTATCTTAATCAGTGTTTTCCTTTAAACATTAAATTCAAGTCAACATTCCATTAGAGTCTAAAAACCCTGGTGCAAACAATGTTTTTATTAGTAACTAGGTATATATTCGTGCTAAGCACGAAATCATAAGAATTTTTGGAAAAACATATGAGAAAAAAATTAGACATTAAAGATTGTTGTAGAAGTGAAAAGAAGCATTAATGAAAAAACATATGACGTTAAATCAAATATGAGTTAAATTAATTAAGCAAATCAATGGAATAAATTTAAATTTAAAAACTACCTAAAATAACTTAAGTAGAATTAGTGAGAAAAATAGCACATAAAATTGTATCACTTATCACATTTTCTATTGCTTTAGTAGAATTTATGATGCATTCAACGCTTAATTTTTAAAATAAGTATTTTCATAGCTTAGTTTAGTTTGTATTTTTTTTTTCAAAAAAACTTACTTATTTGACAAATTACTTGGTCCACCCGGTATTCGCTCTTAAGTCCTAATTTAACCATATTCAAATCCTAACTCAAAAAAAAAAAAAACCATATTCAAATCCGGTGGCCATCCACCAAAATTTAATCCTATCAAAAAGTAAACTTGCATAATCTATAAATTTGCCATTTTCATGTTAATGTACTAAATTTTTTACTTTCTTTTCCAATCCAACTGTTTCGTTTTTCTACTACTTTCCCTAATCATCGAGCAATTCCCTTTTTTATTCTTTTGAAAACCTAATTTGTCGATAAATCAAAAAATTTGTGACAATGTTCGATCCGGAGTTTTTCCGTATTGCACAAGAGCAGATGAATCGCATGTCCCCCGCTGAGTTGGCTAAGATCCAACAACATGTCTGTTGATATCCTTATGCACTCGTTAATTTTTTTATATTAATGATTACGAATTATGATGTGATTTTTTAAAGTAGTCGTTGTTTATTCAATAAAGTGTATTTTTTTTTAGTTTTGTTTGAAGATTTGATTGATCGTGGATAAGACTGAATAATAATGTGAATAATAGGATCAGACTTTTTATTTCAATGTATAGTTGATGATTTTCTCTTTAAAATGGTCTTTTTTTCGATGTGATTTTCTTAATCAATAGCTGTTTATCAGATGACGTAAAATCTTTTGTTTTGTTTGAAGATTTATAAAATTTTGGAAAAGAATGAATATTGATTTCAAAATTAGGGTTCGGTCTTTCATTTAAATACGAGTGATGAATTTTCCTTAATTATTGCCTTTTTTTCCGATGTGGTTTTTTAATTAATAGCTGTTTATTCAATAATAAAGTATGAATTTTTAGTTTTGGTTAAGAGTTGATTGGTTGTAAATGAACAGTAATGTGGAATTTATGGTTAGTTTTTTCTTTAAATATAATTGATGATCATTGGAAGGTCAAAAAAGCAGTTTAATTGGAGTGAGTAGTATTTGAAAAATGAAATTCTTGAAGTTTTTGATTTAAAATGTGGATATTAGTTTTGTGTGATGATTAAAGTGGTATTGGTAATGATGGTATTATAGATGATGTCGAATCCGGATTTGCTTCAAATGGCTTCGGATGGGATGAAGAACTTGAGGCCAGAGGATTTAAGGATGGCGGCCGAGCAAATGAAGCATGTTCCTCCTGAAGAAATTGCTCAAATTGGTGAGAAGATGGCCAATGCGTCCCCAGAAGAAATTGCGTCGATGCGTGCCCGTGCTGATGCTCAAATGGCTTATGAGATGAATGCAGCTGAAATGCTTAAGAAACAGGTAATGCTGTGCATGGAAAAAGATGTAATGCATGAAATCTTGTAGGAGTAGCTTGTTGGAACTAGTCAAGTACTCAAGGTTTTCATAATATTTTTGTTTTTATTGATCGAGTCAAATTTGCCGATGCTCAAATGGCTTATGAGTTGAATGGCTGAAATGCTTAAGAAACAGGTAATGCATGAAAAAGATGTAATGCATGAAATCTCGTCAGAGTAGCTGGTTTGAACTAGTCAAGTACTCAAGTTTGAGCCATCACAATATTTTTGTGTTCTTACTAATCGAGTCAAATTTGCATAAAATCTCTTGTGGGTTGTTAATGTTACATTTAATTTGGTGAAATTTTTTAAATTCTCAATGTATGTCGAAATAGCAAAAATGAGTCGTTGGACATGATATTGTTGAGCTAGTCAACAGTTGGACTTGTTTATCATGTGGATGATGTAATGATGAATTCAATGTTGAAGTTTGCTGTTTTTTATGTGCAGTTAACATACCATATAATTGTTTAAGTTGCATCCTAGTCACAAATATGAATGACCATTCCTTCCATATGATAATAAGTGTCAAACTTTCTGAGTTTTATTCATGCCGACTACATGTATTTATCAAGTGAAAGAGTGAATTATTCAAGACTTGTGCTGATAACCTTTTTACAAATTTTCTAGGGAAACGAACTTCATAGTAAGGGTAAGTATCAAGAAGCTGCACAGAAGTACTTGCGGGTGAGTATTACGTTTAGTTTCTTTACTGTTGATTGTTGAAATGGGTTTTTCTGTTGATCCTCATTAGTTAGTAAATTTATCTACAGGCAAAGAATAATTTAAGTGGGGTTCCAGTTGCCAGAGGCAGAGCATTGCAGTTGGCTTGCTCACTTAATCTGATGTCATGTTACTTAAAAACTAGACAGTTCCATGACTGCATCAATGAAGGCATTGAGGTATTTATTCATCATTCTTGTACATCACCTTGTAAGAATATATATTATTAATAGTTCAGGTATTTACCCCTGACATGAAAGCTTGTAAGAGGTTCAACAATGAAAAACAAATGCAAAATGAACACAAGTGTTTATTGAGGTATCTTGGATACCTCCCTCGAATGTAGTTTTATTATAATTGATTCAACAATACAAATATAATAAACCTTCCTTATCTTGAGAACAAACTCTCAAGATCACAATACTAGAACAAACTAAGAACACTTTCATGTTTCTAACAATTGAACTAGCCCTCTCACAAGTTTTTGTGTTTGTGGTGATTTGTTCTATGAATGATGTATCCTTTTATAGAGAAAGAATACATCATTCCAAAACCACATCATTACGCACCATTAATCCACACAATAAACATCAACATTAAACATCATAACAATTATGAAAATAACCAACAATAAGCATAGCAATTAAACAAGGAATACTATGCTCCATCAATGCTATACAGTAGCTCAAACGTCCCAAAAAGAATCCTAGGCAAAGTGCTCAAACGAGCACCCCATGTGTTCGAACGAGCACCCAGTTCAGAATCCACTGTTTGATGCAGCTCAATGTGCTCGAATGAGCACTTTAGTGCCTTGAACGAGCATATCTCTTCAGCCCACTTCTGAATTTGTATTCGTCTTGCTTTGTTCGAGCAACCTTCATACCATTATAGGCGGACCTATGTGGTAACAAAGGGTAGCATAGGCTACCCATACTTTTTTATAAAAAATTAATACTTTTCTTGTAAAAAAAATTATTACCTTGTACTACTCCACTCCAACAATATACTGCTCTCACAGCTATACCCTACGGCCCTGCCCACAACCCACTACCCAGGCAATCCTGCTACCCTTCCCCAATTTCATCTCAAATTCTTGCCCAGCTGCCCTCTGACGATAAGTCCGGCCAGGCAGCCACCTCCCTAGCTTTTATTTTGCGTGTCGGCAGCCGACTGTTGCTGCGTCCACTGGACCACCATTCTTCAGTTTTTATTGTAAGTTTATCTTTAAAATTTTGATCTCTCATTCAATTAATTTAGTATTTCATCACTTAAAAATTAAAATCTTTAATTTTTTTGTAGGCTTATTCTTTTAATGATTATTTTAGGGTTTAGCAATAGAGATTATATAATAATTGTGAATTAGAAAATCGCACGCTTTTTATTTTAAAAAAACAAAGAAAAATAAATTGTAAATTATTGGTTATTAATAGCATATATTATAGCTAATATTTAATTTATTTTGATTTCTAAAATACTTTTTTATAAGTTATGTATGATATTAAATAATGTTATTTTTAATATTATTTTGATCACTATAAGATTGTAAGAGATAAATTATTATCTTTTGTTTCCAAATTAAAAGTTAGCAAATTATTATTACAGATAATAAATTTGCAAGTTGTGAGAATATATTATATTGCTAGTTTATTGTCAAATGTGTGAACAAATTATTAGCAAATTATGGAAAATATATTATATTATATAATTATTCTACAGAAATTTGCAAAAATTAGTATTGCTAGTTTATTTGTCAAACGTGTGAGCAAAGAAAGTGAGTAGACTTTAATCTCATTGTAAATTATAACTTGTAATTTGGAGCAACGAAATATTTTTAAAATGCTCATTTTATAAACAACTCTCAGCTGTAATTTATTTCTAACATGTTGGTGAATCATGAATGATGCTACCCATACTTTTGAATCCTGGATCCGCCTATGCTACCATGCCTTGCCTTGTTCAAGGCATGGTTCCACCTTTTAGTGAAGCTTCATTTGCTTCACATTAAGCACCTCATTGATCGTTCCAAACCTTAAGTCACTCACATAGGACACATCCTCATTGTTCCTCTCCAAAGTCCAAGCTAAGGCATGTACGATTAAGTGGCTAAATTTATCATCATTATTAAGTGTTTTGGCAGTTGCATTAACAACCCCAGATGTTGCACTAATGCATTCTTCGAATGAATAACAATTGTTATGTGTCCCCTCCCCCTCTCCAATATTTATGTTTTTCATTTGGATTATTACTCTTGACAATTGTTTTGTTTGATTACTTTGTATAACATCTGTTTCAGGTTTTGTCCTATGATGAAAGGAATGTCAAAGCTCTATACCGTAGGGGTCAAGCATACAAAGAACTAAGTCAACTAGAGGTCATATTGTTTGTATTTCTTTTTTTTTGGGTGGGGAAAGGGGTAATTTTCTTTTAATGTCACGGGGTAAGGAGGTTCAATATATATTTAAGTGTTTCTGATATTTATTTGGTTACTTGTTTTTTAACTTTGTTTCAGAATGCTGTATCGGATCTAAGTAAGGCACATGAAGTTTCCCCTGATGATGAGACAATTGCTGAAGTCTTATGGTATTCTTTTTACGTATATCCGTAAATATACATGCAACCATACATACACACACATATATGTATATGCTATTATTTTAGATTCTTGGTATGTGTTTATTGACTCAAGAAACATCACATCTGAAATGCGGTTTTCCCCATCATTTGTTAGGGAGGCCAAAAAGTGCCTAGGAAACGTAGGTATTTCACAATCTTCAACAGGTACATTTTGCGACTAGTGTGTGTGCTATGACTCAGTGCTTTTGCTGTTAGGACTTCTTGAAGTAAATTATGTATATTGATTGGTCTTGTAGGGTTGGTCATTGAAGAAATTACTGACGAGGTTGAGGCTGTGTCAACTGAAAGAGATAAGAGAACATCTCAAGATTGTTCAGTGTCAGAGCCCGAGGAAAACAAGTCTTTTAATATCAATAGACCCACTACAGAACCAGAATTTTTGCGTGCATTGAAAGAGGATCCTGATACAATCAGGTAAGTTTTATATTTTCCTTAATTATGTGGTGCAGGATGCGAAGGAGGTTGATTGTTGATTGAACATGCCAACTTTTTAACATCTTTTTTATCCTTTCCCTATCCCTAGGTTGTTGGTATCAGAGGCCCAATCTACCATTATCTCTTAAAATTTTTGAATGAGTTAGAGATAACTAACTATGCTTGTTGGTGTAAGGAAGTGGGGAGGGGGATTGGGATGTTGATTTAATTTGCCAATTTTAACATCTTTTTTCTGTTTCCCCCATTCCTTGGTTGTGGGTATTAAAGGCACAATCTACCAGTATGCCCCCTTTTTTTTCTTTTTTTTTTCCTGAGCGAGTCTACAGATAACTATGCTCAACTGGTTTAGAGCTGTCAATCTACTAGTACTATTTATCCTTCATTGCAAAAAAATTTCTGTTCATTTGGGTTGAAGTAGTGTTATCCTGTGTTGAAGTTTGAAAGACTAGTTGAATTTGTTTTGCAACATTTCATAAAGTGCTCTTGTGGCCTTGTTTGTGGAGAAGGTTTAGAAAAGCTTACCACTGATTCTTATCTCTTGCTCCAGTCTGCTTGAAATGCTGTCTTTCTGTCTACTGTATGATATAATCAATTGATTAAGTCGTTTCTCTTAATTATTGTAGATCATTCCAGAATTTTATTTCCCGTGCTGATCCTGAAATCCTGGCCAGAATGAATCTTGGAAAAACTGAAGAGATCCCTACTGACATGCTGAAGACTGCGTCAAATATGATCGGTAGAATGTCACCTGAGGAGCTCCAAAACATGATGAAAATGGCCTCCACATTTCAGGGTGAAACTGGTTCCAATTTTAATGATAAATTTGGACCTGGCTCTGTTCCTCCAAATTTGTCACCTGAAATGCTAAAAACAGCAGGTGATATGATGGGTAAGATGTCACCTGAGGAACTTCGAAGGATGTTTGAGATGGCTTCTTCCTTGAAGCAGAACTCAATTCCTTGCTCATCTTCAGATTCAGGTTCAGGTTCATCAAGTGGTAGATTGAGTTCAGAGTCCGAGACAAAGTTCACTGAAACTAGGGATCTACCTGTTCATAGAAATAATGTTTTCAGTGAGCGTAGCAGCTTATCTGGTTCATATTCTGATCTTGGAACTACTTCTCAAGCAAGCTATCCCACATCAATGGGTGATATGCAAGAACAGATGAGAAATCAGATGAAGGATCCTGCAATGCGACAAGTGAGTTTAATTCAGATTCTCCTTCATGCATTGTATTGTTTCAATTTTTGAAATACAAGTCTGTTATTATATTCTAGATATGGTCAATGATGTTGATGCACTCAATCATGTTTTGTTTAATTTTGTATCTACCAGATGTTCTCGTCAATGTTGAAAAACATGAGCCCCGACATGATGGCTAGTATGAGTGAGCAATTTGGACTCAAATTTTCAAAAGAAGATGCTGCAAAAGCTCAAGAAGTCATGGCTTCATTGTCACCTGAAGATTTAGATAGAATGGTATTTTCTATTTCTTTCACTCTGTTTTTTACGAGTCGCCCTTTCAAAGAGGTCTTCTTCTCACTTAAAATTTCTACCAAGATGTGAAACATTTTAAATTGAAACTCTTATACAAATTTAATTCTTGACTAAAGAGCCTAATTGATCATTGAGAAGCATAAGGCAGTAGTACTTCTTTCACCCATTTATATTCTAAGAGGTTTTCAACATTAGCAAATGGAGCCACAATACGACTCTCATTGCTTTAAAGATAATAATCACCAGTATGTAATTTATTGAACAATATGTTTTAATGAACAATATGTCAGATTCTGTTTGGATGAGGGAAATCTGTTTTAATGAACAATATGTCAGATTCTGTTTGGATCGCTATAGTTCTTTTATGAAACTGTTGGATGTGCTTTCATTTTGTTGATGTATCTTAAATTCTTTACGTGCAGATGCGTTGGGCTGATAAATTGCAACGAGGAGTAGAAGGAGCAAAAAAGACAAAGAATTGGCTACTTGGAAGACCAGGAATGATTCTAGCAATATGCATGCTCATTCTTGGTGTCATCCTTCACTGGTTTGGCTTCATTGGTAGGTGAAAAAATCGTGACAGAAAACTTCGGATGTAGCCATTCTTTACTGTTACCAGTGCCCACTAGAAAAGAGCGTACTTGAATCCCAGTGTTCATCGAACCTTCAAGGGTTGTGTAAAGTTGTATCGTAAATTTTAGCAAATGTAAGGAATTCTTTATCTGTTGTACGCCTTGGCGACTTTCCTTTGAAGAAAAAGGAACGGGGTCTAAAAATTTGACGGGTCTAAACAATTCAGGACCCCTAATTCATTCAGCCGTTGTATTTTACTCCATCGTTGTGATTTCACAGGCTTTTGATTTTTTGGTACATTTTGCATAATTTTCATCTCGCCGACTATTATTGGGCCGATAGTTATAATTTTGAACTGTTTCTCAGCATCGGGATTTTGTATAGACTAATTCTAGTTCACTAATATCTTTATGGAGTATTATCTTTTACGAGTTTGCGTCATTTTGACTTATATTATACTCCCTCCTATTCTCCTTATTAGTCCCATTTCTAAATAGGGTTAAGTCACTCTATTAGTCTCATTTCTATTTATAGTATGTATTTTTGATCTTATTACCCTTACTCACACTACCTTATTACAATAAATCTAATGAAAAACCACTAACAATTCACTTACTATTCTTTCTCTCTCCTTTTTAAGTGATTCCATTTGACCCACCTAAAAATTGATGAAAAGTCAAATGGGACTAATTGGAAGAATAGGAGGGAGTATGAAATTATTTAGAACAGAAGAGATGGAGTAAGCGATGAATACATTATTGTCTTGCATTGTAATTGCGAATTACTTTTAGTTGGACCTTTCCAACATATTAGGTCACATTAGATTCGTGTTCTTGTCATATTAATATTTCGAAATTGTTGAAGTGTATATGTGTTACCCACATGTGAGTTGTCCTACATCGGAAAAAGAGAAGAGTATGCATCACTTTATATACTCAAGGAGTAACTCCTACTATTACTAATTGGTTTTAGTAGTGAACCATTTTTGGGTTTATGAGTGGACTACTTCTCCTCCTTGTTTGGGTTGCCCAGGCCCATTTTCTAATTCTATCATGGAATCAGAGCCCGGTTTGTTGTTGGGCCTTTATTCTGGGCATTTAATCTTACCACTGGTTAAGGGGTCTTTAACTGGATGTTCTTTCCCAATAGGTTTGTAACCCTTCTGGTGGGCTAAAATTCTAAGGACACTCACATGTGAGGGGGAGTGTTGAAGTGCCCATGTGTTACTCACATGTGAGTTGTCCCACATCGGAGAAAGAGAAGAGTATGCATCACTTTATAAACTCAAGGAGTAACTCCTACTATTACCAATTGGTTTTAGTAGTGAATCTTCTTTGGATTTATGAGTGGACTACTTCTTCTCCTCCTTGTTTGGGTTAGCCAGACCTATTTTCTAAATTCTATCAGAAACCTCTTATCTTGAATCTAATTCGTTTAGTTCATAGGGTCAAAAATCACAATCCTAATGAGATGAAATCGATTTAATTTCAACCTACTTAATTGTTTAGTTTCTTTTTCTATCAACGGTCATTGATAATAAGTACAATATCTTTTTTGTTATAGTTTTAAAATTTATGTTTATAAGTTGCTTGATATAATAAATAAATTAAGTTTAGATTATATTGATTGACCTGATTTGAAATTAACTCTAATAATAAATGGGTGAAGTTTGTTTACTTTAGGTTGAATTCACAAATTCTTGGGAGAGACGATCTCTTTGAAAGACTCCGTTATAGTCTCTCTTTAGGACGTTCCAAAAGTAAATTAAATCTAATTTTTGCAAATAAGAAAACATAAAAAAAAAAAAAAACATGTTGTTTTGTACTCATCAGGCCCGACCCTGAGAGTAGGCTCAAAGGACAACCGCTCAGGGCCCCATTTTAATCAGAAATTTGTGTTAGGAGGGGGCTCTTAAGTAGTACTTGAAAAGGTCCAAAAATTAAGGTTAGGACCCAAAAATAACACAAAAAAAAAAAAAAAAAAAACCAGAGCAAAGAAGTATTGAAAAGGAAATAGGCCCATTTCATTGTCCTTGATCTTTTCTTGATAAAGGGCATTTATTAGGCTCCAAACCCAAAACAAGTAAGACCTAGAACCTACAGTAGTACAGTACCAAAGCTTCATTCATAGCTTCACGCGACTGCAAACTCGATACTCATCAATGGCTATGGCATTTTCGATGGTGTTATTCCTCTTCCTCAACCTTTCACCTTTTTCTCAGTCCTCATTAATGACGTAATTTTTGGCAACGGTAAGTTATTTTTTTCAGTTTAAATAGATACAATTACTTTTTCTCTTAAATTCGTTACTCCATAATTTCTTAACCTTTAAATCTTCTTTTACTCACTCAATAAGGGTGTTTGGTCTGGAATTTCATTGTTATAGGTTTATTTTTTTAGTTTATATTGAATCTAGATTCATTTTTGTGTTAACTGGGTTTTTTTTACAATTCGCTTTGGTCGTTTCTTGTTCTGTATTCTTCAATTTGTTTAAATCTTAACTGATTTATTTTGCTTATATTGTGGAAAAATAATGAATTTTTATTTTTGAAAAGTTTTGCTGTATTTTTGCTACTTACTGGAATTCGGAAATGGAATGTTCTCCATTGTAGACACTGGAATTTGGAGTACATTTTTAGTAGACTTGCTTATAAGTAGACTTGTAGTATATTTTTAATTCTAGACTTGCTATTTAGTGGAATTTGGATTTTGGAGTATATTTTTAGTATTATTGTTTACTGGAATTTGGAATGTTCTCCATTACCGTATTTTTAGATTTTAATGGTAGATTTATAATGTATTTTTAATTGCTTTAATTGTGCCTTTGACCTTTGTTTAGTATACAGATTTTTAATACTAATGTAGTATAGTTTAGATTTTAATTGTAGACTTGTAGTACATTCTTATTCTTCTAATATGTTATTTACTTATTTAATTAGTAGTAATATCTCACTATTCACTAATAATCTAATACTCCATATGTTATAATTTTCAGGTTGTAGCCAAATTAAAAGATTTTAGAGATATTGCGGAGAAAAAAAAAGAAGTAATAGTACTATATCGGATGCTATTGTTTCATTCTTATAATTTTTCATATGTGTTGCCTAAAAAACATTTATCTGGAAATGCAAAAAGAAAAAAGAGAAAAGCGTAACAAAGAGTTAATTAATCACAACAAGGTGTTATTCACAAATTTGTTGTTAGAAATGAAGTTTTTAGTGAGACTAATGAAAATGACAATGATGTCCAAAATGAAAACAAAAATAATGTCCAAAATGAGACTAATGATATGTCTAATGATGTGCGAATTGATATGCCAAATGATGTGCTAAATGATATGCCAAATGATGTGGTAAATGATATGTCAAATGATATGCTAAATGATGTGGTAAATGATATGCCAAATGATATGTTAAATGATATGCCAAATGATGTGCTAAATGATATGCCAAATGAATTTATTCTGCTCTTAAATATTGTGCTACTCCTAATTTGCCTTTGAGAGGATCAAATGAAAAACTATCAAGAAAGTAATGGTAATTTCTTAGGATTAGTTGAAATGATTGCAGAATTTGACATTATAATCCAAGATCATGTTAGACGCATTAAGAATTGTGAAATCCATTATCATTATCTTGGGCATAATATTCAAAATGAAGTGATTTCTATATTGGCCCATAGTGTGAAAAATATTATAATCAAGACAATCATAGAATCTAAATATTTTTCAATAATTCTTTATTGTACTCCGAATATTTCTCATCAAGAGCAAATGACTTTAATAATATGTTGTGTGAATATGTCCAAAAATAAAATTGAAGAGTACTTTTTAGAGTTTTTAGAGGTGGATGATACATCTGGATTAGGACTTTTTGTAGAATTGCAAAATGCTTTAAAGTCTCTTGATCTTAATATTAATGACATAAGGGGCTAAGGTTATGATAATAGCTAAACTATGAAGGGAAAGCACCAAAGTGTACAAAAGCGTTTACTTGAAATGAACCCGAGAGCATTATATATGCCTTGTGCTTGTCATAGTTTAAATCTAGCTCTTAGCGACATGGCACATTCTTGCACTAGAGCTATTTCATTCTTTGGGATTGTTCAACGCCTTAACACACTATTTTCTGGTTCTACAAAAAGATGGAAAATTTTGCTTGACAATGTTTCCGAACTTACTCTTTAAGTGTTTATCTAATACTCGTTGGGAGAGTCGAATTAAAAGTGCTAAAGCAATCAGATTTCAAACTCCCGAATTAATGTTAGCTTTGTCAAAATTATATGATTCTTGTGGTAATTATGCAAAGAAAAAGAGTGAAGCGGAGTCGTTGTATAATGCACTTGGAAGTTTTGAGTTTTTGCTTGGTATTAATTTGGTATGAAATTTTCATCATCATCATCCAACCCAGTGTATCCCGCTCATAGAAAACTATGGGCAGGGTCTGGGGAGGGAAAGACGGCGGCAACTCATACCCATACAGGAGAGTGCGACCAAACGGAGTCCCCCGGCTCACAGAAGATAAAGATAATGTACCAGCCACTAGAGAGATAAAAGCAATGCATAAAGAACTCCACTAGAAACGCAGAAAACAAATTTAGAACATAAAATTTGGTAGGAAATTTTTTGTTATAAATAAGGTAAGCAAGAAATTGCAATCTAAATCTATGTGTATTGACACCACCATTGAACAAGTAAAAAGCATGGTGTCATATTTTAAAAAGTTTAAAGAAGAAGGTATTATGTCTTGCATGAATATTGCTAAAAATATTGCACTTGATATGGATGTAGAGCTTATCCTTCCAACAAGGTGTCATGTTATTAGAATTGTTTGTGGTTGAGTATTTTTTGGTTGTTGTGGATATGGCAATTACTTTGACAAATAGATTTGAGCAATTAGAAACCTTTCAAAATATCTTTGGATTTTTTTTGATTTAATAAGTTAAAATCATTAGATGAAAATGAGATGAGAGAATGTTGTGTTACTTTTAACTCTACTTTTTCCCATGGAGATTCTTCAAATGTTAATTTAAATTATCTTTATTCAGAATTGAAAGTGTTGCAATCTAGTTTGCCAAATAATGTAATGTCAACAACTGAAAATTTTGAGTTTGTCAAATCTGCAGATTGTTATCCAAATGCGTTGATTGCATATAGAGTATTTCTAACAATCCCGGTGATTGTGGCATCAGCAGAAAGAAGCTTTTCAAAATTAAAGTTGATCAAAACTTACTTGACGTCATCAATGTCACAAGAACGAATGAATAATCTTGCAATTTTATCAATCGAAAAAGAACTTAGGGAGAAGATCGATGTTGATACTCTTATTAATGATTTTGCAACTCGAAAAGCCCGTAGAACTCATTTTTATGGTTTATTTTAGTTTTTTTTGTTTTTTGCATCTAGTGAAATTGGAGATGTAATTTGTCAAAATATTGTGCTTTAATGAATGATTTTTTTGACAAAACACAGAAATGATCTTGAAGAACAATTAACTAATTAAATCATCAATAAGCAATCTATATTTATTTTGATATTTCTCCCTTCTGACTTCATTCACTTAACTTTAATCTTTTTATGCACAGTTGATTGACTCCAGGCTTTCTAAGTTGGGGGCCCTAGGCGAAATAGTAAAATGGGGCCCTTGAAGAACGATAATACATAGTAGATGTCATTAATCAGAGATTATTTTAGCAACCTCAGTATCCACCCTTACCAGATTCATGATTAGGCAGGGTGGACTACTTCAGTCTCAGCAGTACCCTCCATGCCTTATTGAAGGACAAAGGAGGGATTTTCAGCAGCAATCTCCTTAGCCTCAGTAGCTGGGAGACCGGTTTGTGCATCATCTATCCCAGAATTAGTGACTGGGATGTCCTCAACTATTGCTTCTGCCCGGGTGCAGGAATCACAGAGACATCTTCTGGGATAGGCATCATTTCCGTCGCCACAACAGAAGGTTCAACAACTACTTCAGTTACTTCATCACCCATTGTCTGAGTGACTTCATCAATGATAAAAACATCTGGGGAAGCTGGTTGTTGAACAGCTGTTAGATATTGATACAAGTGAGTTAGTATTGAAAATAACAGTTAGAAATAGAAACTCAAAAAAGATAAAGCTAGATGATAATAACTATGCTAGCTCCCTAAAGATACCTATCTACAACATCATCTGCTGGGAAGGTAAAAAGATTTAAAAGTCCTAGAGAAGAGGAAGAGGGAGAGTTCACTTCCTCAGCATCATCCTGATTGTCTGATTGAGACTCAGGATTAGGCTCACATTCCTCGACCACCTCTACCTCTTCTAGGACATGCTCAAGTGAGACCCTGGTAGAAGGAGCTACTTCAGCAGTAGCAGAACTGACAGGTGCTGTAAAAACAATCAAGCAGTCAGATTTCAATGAGAAAAATGTTCACAATGAGTAAAGTTTAATAAAAAGAAAAACAAAGGAACAACCTAAAGCAGAACCTAGGAGCAACACAACAGGATGTGAACTCCCAGGAGTTAGGTAAGCCAAAGGAGAAGCATCAAGAGGCAGAACTTCACCTTCCCATGTCTTGAAAGAAGAAACGTCAACTTCCTTCTTCTTTTTTGTACTCCTCTTCCCTTTGACAGGAACTGTAACACCTCCTATTTTTATCGAGTTTTGAAATTATCTATATAAATAAATAATCATAAATTAATTAGATTAATTAAGTATACTAGTATCACATAGTGTTTCTTTTACCCTTAAACAAATATATATAATAATAAAATAAAAAGGAATAAATACTAGGGATGGCAATTCATTCCGAATCCGACCCTAGTCCGACTCGATCCGAGTAACATAATCCGATACGAGTCCGAGGAAAAAGTCATCCGACTCCGACTTTACGATCCGGATCCGAGTCCGAGTTAGAGACGGACCGGAGCTGGACCTTATTAAAAATCCGAGACTCCGACCCGACTCCGACCCTGAAGGACATCCGACTTTGAATTTGACTTTTACACTACTATTTTGTTTCCTTCAAAACTCTAGATGTGACTAATTCAAATTCTCTCTCATACTAATTGTAATTTTCATTTTGAAAAACTGCTTGTATTTTTATTTAGATTAATGAATCAAGATATGACAAATGAAATCAAGAGAAATAAAAAACGCCAAATCAAAATACGAGAAAATTTTGTTAAATTGTCGTAGTATGTTTATTTCTCTCGTTAAAATTGAATTTGAATTAAAGTACATACTTTTTTGTTAAATTGTATTTGAAAAAATATATTTTGTTAATTTTGTATGCTTTAAAATCATTAGTACAATATCACAACGATACTGTTTGATAATAATCCGACTCCATTGGTGGTCTGAGAGTCCGAGTCGGGGCAAACTTGGAGTATGCATAATACGACTCCGAGTGGAGGTGGACTGAAAACAAAAGTCCGACTATTATCCGGAGCAAAGTCGGAGTATGTATAATCCGAGTCGAGTCCGACCCATTGCCATCCCTAATAAATACATAATTAATACTAAATAAAAAAAATTAAATTAGGGTATTTGGAAGGGGGTGGCCGGTTATGTGAGGAGGCAAGGAGTTTTGTAACTCCTCACATAATCGTGTATTAAGAACACAATTAAGAGGATTCTACATAAGAGTCCTTTAAGCCTCATTATCTCACACATTTTAAATACGAGTAAGAAAAGTTCAAAAAAATTCTCTCTTGTTTCCTCTTGTTTCGACATTACAAAAGAAAAAACATTTTTTTGTTCCATCCAATCTTTTGATCAAAGGGTAAGTTTAGTTGAATTGTTAATTATAATTTTTTTCTATAAAGAATTCTTTGGTGGATTATGTTTTATATATGATGATATTCTATGACTATTTAGGAGGATTGAGTATTTTATATAAGTTTTTCCCTAATAATCCTTTAATAAAATTTAATTTATTAACTTTTTAAAAAAAAATTTAATTTAGTAAAAAGAATGAATCATATTTCTATTATATAAATTTTCCTTGATTTACATTCTATAACAAGTTTAAATTTGTTATAAGAATTAAGTTTATTTTGATGTTTAAATAAATTTCTTTTATGATTTATATTTCTCTAGCAAGATTCCAATTAGTTAAAAGAAATTTAAATGTATAGATTAAGTAATGTAGGTATCCATGAGTTTATAAATCCTTTAGAAAAATTTGATTTGTTTGAAGGATTGTGTTATATATATGTCTTGATTCAAAAGGGTGTTTTGGTTTATGATTCTCTACGAAATTTTAATTTGTTAAGAGGATCAAGTATTTAATTTAATTATCATAATTTATGAAATTTTAAGTGTTCTTGAAGGATCTTGTGGATGACTATGTTTTAGTTTGATGACTTTATGCTTTGATGATAGTCTAAGTTGATAATTGGATTTTTGTGTATTGTTGTGTGTGGGTGGAAATATCATGTGGTTGTGTGATAGGAAAATTTGTCTTGTTTGTTTTATTTTAGTAGATGTAAATTCGGTTTTTGTTAAATTTATCTTGGTCATGAGATTTAAAAGGGATAATTTGAATTATAAATATAAGAAAAATATAATAATTAAATAATAGGTGATTTCGGACAGCAGCTGCTGCCTCGGTAGTGGCGCCCCAATCCGAAGTGTTTGGTATTTACCCGATGTGTTTAAAACTCGTTAAAACCCTTGAAATAATTAAAAGAAAAATTTGCTCAAAATAATCCCAATTATCACCCGTTGGCCAAAAATAATCCCAACTATTAATTAATTATTTTTTAATAATCCCAACTACTCTCATAATTTGTTGAGAACATACCCACCTCCTTTTTAACCGGCTACAACATGTAACTTTTTCACTTTTTTCTTTCTTTTTTGATTAATAGATGAACATGAAAGGTTATTTTGAACAGTTAAGTAAAAAAGAAAAGAAAAAAAGTGAAAAAGTTACCTATTCTAGCCGGTAACAAGGGGGTGGGTATGTTTTCAACAAATTATGAAAATAGTTGGGATTATTAAACAATAATTAATAGTTGGGACTATTTTTGGCTAACGGGTGATAGTTAGGATTATTTTGAGCAAATTTTCCTAATTAAAAATAGTAAATGGATGTTAGAAATTATATAATTTAGTACCCAAGGTAATTGATGCGTTCCAGACGCAGTGGTGAAGTCGGATTTTTCATTTGATTTTTCTAAATTGTCCGAAATGGCTATTTAAGTTTCTGGTTAAGTATTAAAATTTTGAACTTTTGGAAGTTGAATGAAATCAATTAAATCTATCAAGTCTTAGTAATATCTTAGTAGTATGGAGTGGATTAAATATGTAAACAATTTCTAATACGTGATCTTTTTGTGTGTGTTATTTAAGACCTCGATTCATAAGAGGGTGAAATTTCGGTCGTGCTTGAACATTGTTTGTTTTCAGTGCTTAAAGGTACACGCTTAAACCATACTGTTTATGTGGTTGTGCAAGTTGTGTTGTTTCATTCTTAACTCAGGCATTGTGAATAACATAAGGATTCGACACCTCAAATAATTTGAAAGAAGTTAAACTTGGAAATTGAGGATTTATGTTTTGGTTACCCAAAGGGGTTAACATTATTGGAGTGGATTATATAAATATTGTTCCCATGACAGTTTTGGATCATTACGGTCACCATCGGGGTATGCATACTTTAACCTCTGACAAACCGCACAGGACAGGAAACCTCTGACGACCCACACAGGACGGGTAACGTCTTAGGTCTGTGGTTGCCTTGGGATTAGCCCTCCCAAGTGATTGGTCCAAAATGGATTGGATTTTTACTTGGACGACCCGAACAGGACGGGCAACGTTACAAGTTGAGATTATCTAGTAATGAACGTATTAGAGCCTATGCATGCTAGGATGAACACATTGCTTGTATTCCACTTGTTAGTTGATGTATGCAGTCTCTGACGTGTATAGGATTTGTTCTTTGGAACTTGCTATTTGTTGTCATTCGACGACTAGCAGGTTGATTGCAGGTGAGGACTGGAGTGAGGATTCAATCTAGGACCGTTATCACCAAGACTGCGTTTCTTATGTAATAAAACTATGAGTAGAGATAATTTCCATCTTTGTAACAGAATTTTAGTTTGGTTTCGTTTGTCGTTTCGTTATTTTTGCTTAACTCTTCTTAGAGGCCAATAGTCTCTCGAGTTGCATGTTGGAACTATCGTAGATTTGCTACCATTGTATGTTTTATTTCCGTTTATTTGTATTCCTTTATCGATGGAACGTTGACGATCCTAGAGAAGATGTTCCTCTAGTGTCCAATGTGTGAACCAGAGTCATATTTTTCATATGATTATCCGGGTCACTTAAGCCGAGCCGTTACAATTGGTATCAGAGTTAATGTTCCCTAAGAGGTAAATGAATATCTGACCTTAAAAAAGAGAGTTGGGAATGTCCAAATGGGATATGAAATTATTGAATGTGAATTTTGTGATGTAGCTAGAATAAGACTGTTAGAAAGACATAGTGTTATAGGTGACCTCTGTTATCAACTTTCTTTTTGATTTTCTTTCGTTTTATGTAAATGTTCAGGAATATGGATAAAAGAAAGGCACCCATGGACCCCCACACCCCTAGTGACTCTAGAGAAATACCGATGTTTAACCTAGAGACTATGCGGAGGGAAGTCTCTAATGATGACATATGGAGAATAAGGGATGGTGACAGTATCCGGGATTATAGGGAAAGGATGCAAATGGTTAAGACAAGAGCTGATAGGGTGTGCTATGACTTTGATTTGGACCTAAACAAGTTGAAGCATTTGTCCGAATCGAGGAAAAAGGTAAAACCAACACGAGGGGAGCCTAGTGGGGTTAGACATCAAGAAGGACCTTTAGAAGGGGAAGAGTCTGATGAGGTCGAAGAAGACCCCGAAGAGGAAGAAGTTATGGAAGAGGAGGAGCCCTACGAAGAGGTAGAACCCATGGAGGAGGGAGAGCTCCACATATAGAATGAGCCTGATGTAGTTATGGAGTCGTTAGGGGAGGAGAACTTACTTGACCCTCCACTAGCTAAACCAAGGTTAAGTCTGAGAATG
>CM033458.1:3341604-3367917 GCA_019425755.1 Amaranthus cruentus | reverse complement strand
TGTTAAGTTAAAATTCGACGAATCTCTTTTCTTCCTCAAAAACAATTGAATCTTAGGATATTCTAGTGAATAGTATCTTTCTTTCGCTTGCAGAGAATGCCTCCAGTTTCAAGAAAGAGACAGTCTAGAAGTGGTACTAACCGTACTCTAAGGAGTATAGTGAACGCCTTATCATGTGTAGGCGCACCATGAGAGTGATCTATGTTGGAATTAGCCTTTGAAATGAGTAAAAGGATCAGTCAGAGCAAACCCTCGACCTTTGATGGTAAAGTTGATATAGTTGAGTGCCCAGAGGAACTGAAGGTCAACTAGGCTGCATTTTATCTAGTTGATGAAGCTGACTATTGGTCGGCAAATAGTAGGCCTGGGCTTTTTGAACAAGCTGAAGGAATCTTTGATTGGGATTTGTTTAAAAGGGCTATGCGAGAGAAAGTCTACCCTTTGCACGTGAAAAAGGATAAGTCAAATGAGTTTGCTCGTTTGGAAATGGGAGACATGACTGTCAATGAATATTGTCATAAATTTATGGAATATATTAAGTATTGTCCTGATGATGTTCCTACTGAGGAGAAAAAGATGCAGCGTTTTGAATTGGTTTTGTCATTTGACATTCAAAAACATATTGAGAGCGACCGCTATAACGCTCTGGAACAGATGTACAAGCGTGCGTCTCAAATAGGGAATATTATGAGGAAGTAGAAAGAAAATGAGAAGAGTAACGTCCCTAAGAAGAGAAAAAAGGTTGCTGGCCAGTTTTTATCAAAAGAAAGCAAGAACTTTCGGGAATTTTCATGGGAGTGGGTCTAGTGCAAATGTTGGGTTTAGGGGAGAAGCAAAGCCTGCTATGCCATTACTGGACCATGATGGCAATGAAAGAAAGTATTTCTGTAGGAGATGTAAGAGGAATCACCGGGGAAAGGATTGTGATGGGAATTTGGTTGAGTGTAACTTTTGCCACAAAAGGGATCATAGGGAGTATGAATGCTACTCGAAGAAAAGGAGTGGAGGTCAACAATCGGGTGGACAACACCGGCAACAGAACTCAAACAATTTCGGAAGGTAAGATCGTCAATCAGTAATACGGAAATGGTAATCATGAAAATGTTGCCCAGAGGGTTCAGCGACCTTTTAAAGGAGGACAAAATCGGGTGGACGGAAACCGGGTCGAAGGATCAGGAATACCAAACCGTTGGGGTAACGTTGGGGGAAGAATGGATGCACCGCCGGTTGGTGGACTTGTATCTCTTGTCAGTGCAAGGGAAGCTGACCAGGCGACGGATGTAGTCACAAGTACGTTGACCATCCATTTTATAGCTGTTAATGTATTATTTGATTCGAGTGCAACATGTTTTTTTCTTGCAAAAAGTAAAGTAGAAGAATTGAATCTAGGGATATTTGAGGAAGTTTCTTATACGGTGTCTGTTTCTTCTGGAATGCTGTACAAATATAATAGATTTTATAAGGAAGTACCCTTAAGCTTAGGGAAAATCATTTTTCCTAGCAACTTGTATGTGTTAGAAATGAAGGGCTTGGAAGTAATTTTGGGGATGGATTGGTTAGGAAAATATAAAGCCACTATTGAATGTAGGGAGCAAAGAGTGTCGCTGGAAGGACCACGAGGGGAAAAGGTTCAATATAGAAAATTTCCAAAAGGGCCCAAAACAAATTTTGTGTCGACTCTAAAATTGCAAAGGCGTGTGAGGCAAGGACACCCTCTGTACTTATGCCACATCAGCAGGAAGGGAAGATGGAGGATGGTCCTAAGGATATCGCCGTAGTGAAGGAATTCCTAGATGTTTTTCCTGATGAGATTCCGGCTATGCCGCCTCAACAAGAAATTGACTTTATGATAAATTTGGTGTCGGGAACGGGACCGATTTCTAAGGCCCCGTATCGCATGGCTCCGAAGGAGATGGAGGAGTTAAAGTCTCAGCTTGAGAAATTGTTAGAAAAGGGTTATATCCGACCTAGTGTTTCACCGTGGGGTGCTCCAGTTCTATTTGTGAGGAAGAAGGATGGTAGTTTGAGGTTATGCATTGACTATACGGAGTTAAACAAGGTGACAGTTAAGAATAAATACCCGTTACCCTAGATAGACGATTTGTTTGATCAGTTGAGAGGGGCTGGGATCTTCTCAAAAATTGACTTAAGATCGGGTTATCACCAACTAAGAATAACTGAAGGGGATATGCATAAAGCGACTTTTAGAACATGTTATGGACATTATGAGTTCACCGTGATGCCTTTTGGGTTGACAAATGATCCAACTGCATTTATTTGTTTGATGAACCAAGTGTTTAGTGCGTACTTAGATAAGTTTGTGGTTGTCTTAATTGATGACATATTGGTCTATTCGAAAGACCGGGATGAACATGAGAAACATCTATGATTAGTCCTGCAAACCCTGTGAGAAAACAGAATGTACGCAAAATTGTCAGTGTGAATTCTGGTTGGAAAAGGTATCATTTTTGGGACATTTTGTTTCTAATGAGGGTATTTCGGTGGATCCGGCGAAGGTAGAGGCAGTTCAAAGATGGTCGTCACCAAAGAATGTCACCGAAGTACGAAGTTTCTTAGGGTTGGCTGGGCATTACCGTCATTTTGTCAAAGATTTCTCGCGAATTGCTCGGCATATGACTTTGTTGATGAAGAAAGATAAGAAGTTTGAGTGGACTGACGAGTGTGAACAAACCTTCATGACATTGAAGGAAAGGTTAACTACGACCCCTGTTCTTACCCTACCTGACCCTAAGTTGGATTATACTGTTTACAGTGACGCATCGAAGAAAAGATTAGGTTGTGTACTAATGCAGGAGCGTAAGGTGATTGCTTACGCATCACGACAACTGAAAGTACATGAAGTTAATTATCCTACCCATGATCTGGAGTTGGCTGCTATAGTTTTCACACTCAAAATATGGAGGCATTACTTGTATGGAGTTAAATGTAGAATCTACACTGATCATGAAAGTCTGAAGTATCTCTATACTCAGCCCGACTTAAACATGCGACAAACTCTATGGTTAGAGTTGATGACAAATTATGACCTGTAATTCATGTATCATGAGGGACGGGCGAATTTGGTAGCCGATGCGTTGAGTCGGAAGTCTGATCACTCGATGTCTGCCTTAAACGGAGTTGAAAAATTGCTTCAGGATTTTGCTAGGTTGAATCTGGAAGTGGTTCAAAAGGGTGAGATACAGAGATGTTTGAATGCTTTGGCTTTTCAACCTTTGTTCTTTGAGGAAATTTTGAACTCCCAGGATAAGGACCCGAAACTGTTGAAGTTAAAGGAACAGGCTCGGTAAGGAAAAGCGAAGGGATTCTTTGTTCGCGAAGATGGAAGCTTGAGGATCAATGGTCATTGGTGTTTGCCGACGGGGGAGGAATTTTTGAAGGAGCGTATCTTGGATGAAGCGCATTGTACGAAGTTTTCAGTACATCCAGGTGGTGACAAGATGTATCAAGATCTTAAGTTAATGTTTTGGTGGTCGGGAATGAAGAAAGATATTGCAGAATATGTCTCGCGCTGTTTGACCTGTTAGAAGGTTATTACAATCTTTAGAGATACCGATGTGGAAATGGGACGATATTTCTATGGATTTTGTTGTGGGTTTACCTCAAACAAAGGCAGTTAATGATGCTTTGTGGGTCATAGTTGATCGTTTTCATTCCTATGAACTGTCGTTCGGAGATGGAACAATTGGTCCGTGCGTACATTAAGTATGTCGTGCGGTATCATGGTGTGCCCTGTACTATTGTGTCCGATAGAGATACCCAATGTCTATCACAATTTTGGCAGACTTTGCAACAGGCAATGGGTACTACGTTGTTATATAGTACATCATTTCATCCGCAGAGAAATGGGCAGATGGAAAGAACGAATCAGATATTGGAGGATATGTTGCGCGCTATTGCCATGGAGTGGCAAGGGTCGTGGGATGAACATTTGGATCTGGTTGAATTTTCTTACAACACTTATCAGGCATCTATATAGATGGCTCCATTCGAGGCTTTGTATGGACGTCATTGTCGTAGTCCCGTTTATTGGGATGATTTCACTGAAGCGATGACTTTGGGAGCGGATTTGCTCTTCCAGATGATAGAGAAAGTGAAGTTGATAAGGGATCGCTTGAAAACGGCACAAGATCGTCAAAAGTCTTATGCTGATTTAAAGCGACGTCTAGAGGAGTTCATCGTGGGAGAACGGGTGTTACTTCGCGTATCACCCATGCGCGAAGTAGTACTTTTTGGCGCTCGTGGAAAGTTGAGCCCTCGATTCATCGGACCATATGAATTTCTGAACGTGTTGGTATAGTGGCATATCTGTTGGCTATTCCAAATTCTTTAGGAGAGGTACATGAAGTATTTCATGTGTCTCAGTTAAAGCGGTATCATGCCGTCGTCTCTCATGTCTTAGATCCCGAACCTTTAGAATTAGATACATCCTTGTCCTATAATGAGCAACCGGTACGAATCTTGGACACGAAGGTCCGTAGTACACGACGAAAGGATATATCGATGGTAAAAGTCCTTTGCTCAAATCACGAACGTGAAGCGGCTACATGGGAGACCAAAGACTCTATGCGGGAAAAGTACCCTCACCTCTTTCAGGTTAGTCGCGTTACGACGACGTAACTTCTTTAAGGGGGTAGAGGGCGATAGGAATTTCGCGCGAGTGATGATAAACTACTTTGACTTGAAATTTTGTCTTTTAAACATGTGTTGCATTGTGTTAGAATGTACCGTGTTGTGTTTTACACTGGTGTGTTTCTTGCAAGTTACGAGGGCGTAACTTCTTTTAAGAGGGGTAGTCTGTAACACCCCGTATTTTTATTGAGTTTTAAAATTATCTATATAAATAAATAATCAATATAACTTAATTAGATTAATTAAGTAGACAAGTATCACATAGTGTTTCTTTTACCCTTAAACAAAAATATATGATAATAAAAGAAAAAGGAATAAATACATAATTCATTATCATCATCATCATCATACCTAGTGTATCACGTTCATAGAAAATTATGATCAGGGTCTGGGGAGGGAAGAACGATGGCAGGCTCATACCCATTGAAGAGAGTGCGATCACGGAGTCCCCCGGGTCGAGAACATTCTTCAAGAGAGAGAACCTGCAGTTGATAGATAGAATAACAAGCATACGCACAAAAACAAACTTAAGATCAAAGAAAAAGGTAAAGAGCGACAAAAAGGAAAAATCAATAACGAACTAGGGCTAAAAGGGACGGGTTTAGTAATCTAAGACGTGGATAAGGCGCCGCCAACTGGCCCTATCCCTGGTCAGGTCCTTGGAGAGGTGTAGATCATTCATGTCACTTTTAATTTGTTTCTCCCACGTTCTCCTAGTTCTTCCTTGAGTTCTCTTGCCCTCCACTATGATGCAATCGATCCTTTTTACTAGGGCGTCGTGTGTCTTTCTCTGCACATGCCCAAACCATCTATACCTGTTCTTTTGCATCTTTGCGGAGATAGGTGCAACCCCTAACGTCTCCCTAAACTCCTGGTTTCTAATCCTATCCATCATATTATTACCACACATCTACCTCAACATACGCATCTCCGTTACTTCCATCCTCTGTTCGAAAACCTTCTTAATAGGCCAACATTCTGTCCCATATAACAACGCCGGCCTAATTGCAGCGCAGTAAAATTTACCTTTTAATTTTCTCGGGAACATTTTATCACAAAGTACCCCGGTAACATCCATCAATCTCTCCATTATTCTGAATCACAGATCCCAAATAATTGAATTTGGATGTACATGCAACAACTTCTCCCCCTGCGGTAACCTCTGGCTCCCCTATCGCTTCTCTCCCACTGAAGTTGCATCGCAAGTATTCAGTCTTCGTACGATTTATGCGCAACCCCTTACTCTCCAAGGCTGCCCTCCACTCCTTCAATTTACTATTAGCCTCCTCCTTGGTTTCCGCGACCAAAACTATATCATCGGCGAAAAGCATGCACCATGGTACAGTCTCCCAGATGGATTTAGAGAGCTCTTCCACAATGACCGTAAAAATGAAAGGACTTAGTGCTGATCTCTGATGTAGTCCCACTATAATTGGGAAAGACTCTGTTATTCCCATCGGTGTATGTATGTTAGTCGCCACTCTGTCATACATGTCCTGTATCACCTCAATGTATCTTCGTGAAATACCTCTATTCTTGAGGCTATCCCAAACGATGCTTCGTGGTACACTATCGTACGCTTTCTCCAGATCCATGGATATCAGATGCAAATCCTTTCTTCCGCTCCTTATACTTTTCTATCAGTCTCCTCAAAAGATGGATTGCCTCTATGGTCGATCTTCCCGGCATGAATCCGAATTGGTTCTCCCTAATCACCGTCTCTCGTCTAATTCTTTTCTCGATCACTCTTTCTCACAGCTTCATAGTATGGCTTAGAAGTTTGATCCCTCTATAGTTCCCGCATACTTGTGCATCATCCTTGCTTTTAAACACAGGGATAAGTGTGGTAATCCTCCATTCTTCTGGCATCTTACTAGACCTCTAGATGACATTAAAAAGGTTAGTAAGCCACATAATTCCTTCCTCACCTAAACCCATCCACACCTCAATCGGAATGTTATCAGGTCCAACTGCCTTTGATCTCCCCATCTTTTTGATAACTTCTCCTACTTGTGCTGTGGTAATACCATGAATCGACCCATGATCCTGTGTTCTCTAGAGGTCTGAAGTCTGTTGAATTTCCTCCTCTAGGCCCTAGTCTCATTGAGCAATTGGGAGATATATTGATTCCATCTCCTCTTGATTTCCTCTTGTCTAAGGAGTACTCGTCCACCTTCATCCTTAATGAACTTCACTGTCCCTAGGTCCTTCTTCTGCCTAGATCTTGCTTTTGCCAAATTATAAATATACTTCTCCCCCTCTTAGGTCTCAAGCTTTTGATAAAAGGCTTCAAACGCTTGATCCTTTGCCTCCGCCAATGCTTTTTTAGCCACCCGTTTAGCTTCTTTATACCTCTCCTTCTTATGTGTCCTATCCTCTTCCTCCGTGCAAGCCATGAGCTCCTTGAAACTCCTGTTTTTGTCCTTTATCTTTTTTTGCACTTCTTCATTCCACCACCACGACTCTTTGTACACCTTGGTTTTCCCCGTCGAGACTTTTAATGTCTCTTCTGCCACCTTTCGAATGGTTTCCGCCATGTTCGTCCACATTTGGTTTGCATCGTCTGATACACTTGGGTGGCCTGATGTCATGATCTTGTCTAACACAACTGCGACCATATCCCCCTTAAATCTTCCCCACATGATTGTTTGTTTGACCTTCATATTTTTGTCGGCAATATTTCTCCTCATACGAAACACTAGTATTAGTAGCCTATGTTGGGTGGGCATCTCCGTACCTAGCACTACCTTACAGTCCATAATTAATACTAAATACATAATTAACACTAAATAAAAAAAATTTAAATAGGGGTATTTGGAAGGGGGTGGCCGGTTATGTGAGGAGGCAAGGAGTTTTGTAACTTCTCACATAATTGTGTGTTAAGAACACAATTAAGTGTATTCTTCTTAAGAGTCCTTTAAGCCTCATTATCTCACACATTTCAAATTCAAGTGAGTAAGAAAAGTTCAAAAAAATTCTTTCTTGTTTCCTCTTGGTTTCGGCATTACAAAAGGAAAAAAAATTGTTGTTCCATCCAATCTTTTGATTAAAGGGTAAGTTTAATTGAATTGTTAATTACAGTTTTTTTTTATAACGATTTCTTTGGTGGATTATGTTTTATTTATGATGATATTCTATGACTATTTAGGAGGATTGAGTATTTTATATAAGTTTTTCCCTAATAATCCTTTAATAAAATTTAATTTATTAACTTTTTTTAAAAAAAATTAATTTAGTAAAAAGAATGAATCATATTTATATTATATAAATTTTCCTTGATTTACATTCTATAACAAGTTTAAATTTGTTATAAGAATTAAGTTTATTTTGATGTTTAAATTCGGTTTTTGTTTGATTTATCTTGGTCATGAGATTTAAAAGAGTTTAATATTTTGAATAATAAATATAAAAAAAAATAATAATTAAATAATTGGTGATTTCAGAAAGCATCTGCTGCCTTGGTAGTGGCGCCCCGATCCAAAGTGTTTGGTGTGTTTTGTTGTTGCTTTATTTACCCGATGTGTTTATAACTCGTTAAAATGCTTGAAATAATTAAAATAGTAAATAGATGTTAGAAATTATGGAATTTAGAACCTAAGGTAATTGATGCGTTCCGGACGCAGTGGTGAAGTCAAAATTTTCATTTAATTTTTCTAAACTATCCGAAATGGCTATTTAAGTTTCTGGTTAAGTATTAAAATTTTGAACTATTGGAAGTTGAATGATATCAATTAAAATTATCAAGTCTTAGTAATATCTTATTAGTATGGAGTGGATTAAATATGTAAACACGTTCTAATACGTGATCGTTTTGTGTGTGTGTCATTTAGGACCTCGATTCATAAAGGGTGAAATTTCGGTCGTGCTTGAACATCGTTTTTTTGCAGCGCTTAAAGGTACACGCTTAGACCATACTGTTTATGTGGTTATACAAGTAGTGTTGTTTCATTCTTAATTGTGGCATTGTAAATCACATTAGGATTAGACACCTTAAATAATTTGAAAGAAGTTAAACTTGGAAATTGAGGATTTAAGTGTTGGTTACCTAAAGGGGTTAACATTTTTGGAGTGGATTATATAAATATTGTTCTCATGGCAGTTTTGGATCATTACGGTCGCCATGGGGGTTTGCATACTTTAACCTCTGAAGACCCGGATAGGACGGGCAACATCTTAGGTTGGTGGTTGCCTTGAGATTAGCTCTCCCAAGTGTATTCTTCTAAAAAGGATTGGGTTATTACTTGGACGACCCAAACAGGACGGGCAACGTTACAAGTTGAGATTATCTAGTCATGAATGTATTAGAGCCTATGCATGCTAGGATGAACACATTGCTTGTATTCCACTTGCTAGTTGATTGTATGCAGTCTCTTACGTGTATTCGATTTGTTCTTTGGAACTTGCTATTTGTTGTCATTCAACGACTAGCAGGTTGATTGCAGGTTGGGATTGAAGTGAGGATTCAATCTAGGACCGTTATCACCAAGACTGCGTTTCTTATGTAATAAAACTATGAGTAGAAATAATTTCCAACTTTGTAACAAAACTTTAGTTTGGTTTCGTTTGTCGTTTCATTATTTTTGCTTAACTCTTCTTAGAGGCCAATAGGCTCTCCAGTTGTATGTTGGAACTATCGTAGATTTGCTACCATCGTATGTTTTATTTCCGCTTATTTATATTCCTTTATCGATGCAACGTTGACGATCCTAGATAAGGTGTCCCTCTAGTGTCTAATGTGTAAACCAGAGTCATATTTTGATATGATTTTCCGGGTCACTTAAGCCGGGCCGTTACGGGAACCTTGGAAGAGGAGATGAAGGGCCCCCAGATTTGCCCTTCTTTGTACCCCAACAATTGAATGATTTGTTCTCGGAGTCAACCACTTTGAAAAGACTCTTAAATAATCTGAGAGTCATGGGCAACTCACAGATCTAGATAAAAGACATGATCTTCCTTGTTGCTTGAAGAAGAAGTTGGTTGAGGGAAATTTGGAAGTGGCAAAAAAATCAGGGAGAAAGATGGGTGGAGAGAAAAACGAAGCCCGAAGGCAAAATGATAGATGCAGACTGAGATGAAGATGTCCTCTTCATTATCCTCAGAAATGATTTACTCATGGGCTATCATGCCCTCTTCACCAATCTTGCCCTTTGGTATATGGCAGTAGTCTTCAAAAATAAAATGTGCCCTACCCTTTTCCATCATCCTGTAAGTTTTTAACTCCAAGGCAGTTGTCAGCAACTTTGTCAAGGTGTCAGCGTGGGCATTAAAATCATATGGCACAAAAGTTGTGCCTTTAAGACTTTCCTCAGTAGGGTGAATTATTAGATTAGTCCAACGAAGATGGATCCAGCCATTTGGCTTCATAATCCAATCTCTAGGAGGTTCGTGTGGAAGAGCATCAGGGTTGGAAACCATGGGAAAGTCAGCAATGGGATTTTCAGTCAATTCTTTTCCGAAATCAAATTTCAGATCAAACAGGGAAGATTTAGCAGCCGCCATTGTTAAAAATCGATTGAACAAGAGTAGGCAACAAAAGAGAACTCAGAGAATGTTAGAAGAATAATTGCAGATTCAAGAATGCGTAAAAATAAATAAATGCAAGTCTTAGAATATTTATTGGTGGGCAATCATTGAAAAATTAAATGAAGAGGAAGATCAATAGCCAAGAGAGGTTAGGATTGAAGATTGAGAAATCAACCGTTGAAGTAAAACCGCGAAATTTTGAATTGCGTAGGTGTAGGGAACTGTGATTGGATGGGCATTTCATGTTAATACGGCTAAAATGGGGATAATAATGAAAAGGTATTGCAACAAGTAAGAGGTGTTTGGCAAGTTTCAGCGATTTTCACCAAAGAAAAAGTATTTAGAAAAATTTGATAAAAGGATTTTTAGCATTTACCAAAAGAGGGCAAGTATATCTTCCTAGAAAGCACATGTTGCCAGAAACGTAAGTTGCAAGAAATTGAAAATTTTTGACATATTTTTGTGAGTTTTATCCAGATGTCCTAGAAAGTCAATTCTAGTGAAAACCCATATTTGATACTGAAGATGAAGGAATAATGAGGGAAAGTTTGCTTGAAGATTATTTGAATTTTAACCAATGAAGATTTTGTTGCCAGAAATCATCTTTCAGTAATGACATCTACTATGTACTATCGTTCTTCAAAGGCCCCATTTTACTATTTCTCCTAGGGCCCCCGAAATGTCAGAGACGGGCCTAATACTTGTGATGCTAGTTATTTTTAAAACCCTTAATTTCCTTTCATTAATCTGTTTAAATTGATGCAATTTTCTTCTCCCATTCTTACTTAATTTATTCTTTATTTATCCTCTAGTTTAAGTTTGCGGGTTATGTTTATATGTTCATTTTTAAATAATTTTAGTGTTTTGTTATAATGGCTAACATAGGTGTTTATAAAGTGTGTAGGTTTATATATGGATTAAAGTAGGTTTAAATAGGTGTTAAAATAGGTGTTTATGGTATAATGTAATAAGAGTTTTTAATATATAAAGTAAGTGTTAGGATATATAAAGTAAGAATTTATGGTAGGTAAAGTAGGTGTTTTATGATATTTATAGTAGATGTTGATAGTGTGGCACGTTCTGGTTTATGATATGTGCAGTGTATATTTTAAGATTCGTGAAGTAGGTTTTTATGGTATGTGTAATAGATATTATATATATTTGAGGTATGTGTTTACTAAATATGAAGTAGGTGTTTTGGTTATGTATGTAAAATAAGGGTTTTCATATGTGAATTGGTGTTTATAATATATGAAGTATGAGTTTTTAGTATGTAGAGATGATGTTATTGGTATTTGAAGGGGGGTTTTAGGAGATGTGACGTAATAGTTATTGATATGTTAAGCATGTTTTCTAAATTTGATGTAGGTGTTTATGATACGTGAAGTAAGGTGTTTTTAATATGCAAAGTAGGTGTTATGAATACTAAGACCCAAAACAGAATCAATCAAACAACTATCAAGAACAACAAAGTAAAAGTAATATAGAAGCAATCAAAACATACACAAAGATTGACGTGATTTAGCCATAATGATGCTACGTCCACGATTTAGCCTAAATACATTTAGTATGTTTCAAGAAACTCCAAAGGAGCTACAATGGAGGTATGATTACTAATTGAGAAATGAGAGAGAGGGAGAGAGGAATACTAAGTAATATATAGAGAGAAAGAGAGTTAGTAAATAAGATGGCCTAAACTATGTAAGGCCTATTTATAGTACATAAGACTTAATCATTTACATGCAAGAACCTAGGAATAGAAATGTGCAAGTGAAAACTAATATATCATGATCTACAATCTAAATACGGGTCGTTTTTTCCTTGCCAAGAGGAAAAGCCAAGTTGGCTTTTATTTCTGCCTCCAAACCTTATTTTGACTTTTAATGTCTTTTCTCCTTATTCCAATTTTACTCCATTTTAAACTTGTTCTTTACTTAGGCATTTTCAACATGGATTAAGGACCTAAATCACACCCATAATCATAACACGATTAATTCAAGTTTGCAAAACTTTTGTAAATTTATTCTAAATTTAATTCAATTATATATGTCATTTTAAGTCTCATATTATCATTACTCTTCTATGTACTATTGACTATTGTTTCTGCGTAGAAATCGAGTCAAATCTCCCTTGCTGAAAGGTGATGTCTTTGGTTGTTTGAATGTCCGAATACTGTATTGGAGGCAGAATATCTACAAAACGAACTGAGTTACTTGTCCGGGGGCTGCTTCCCAGAAAGCCCCTCCGACGCTCAAGTCAGTGGTCGATTAAATATAGTGAATAGTGAAGACTAAAAATGGTAATTTAGAGAGAGAGAAAACATACCATTTATGGTTGTGAGTGTGGGTACTTATAGGCCACAAGGGCTTGATGAGACGATCCTAGTGGCATTTTGGTAATTTCGCCCCAAGGTGGGTTGACTCTGAGCGTTGACTGGGACGATTGGGCCGTTTGACTTGGCCCAATGATATTAGGGCTAGTTGACCCAATAACATTAGCCCCACGCACAGAGGGCGTCTAAGCGCAAGCGTTGACGGGCTTTATGCGAATGAAACCAAGGATCAATATGAATGAAGCTCTTTTAACGAATTGATTACACAATTGAGTGATGTTTTTCTGAGCTAAGAGTCCGGATACTGATCAGAGGCCCAACAGGTTCTTCCAGCGGGATCTTTGGAAGTCCGAATCCTTGACGACCGAATAAGTATTGCCAAATAACAGTGACTACCTCCACTAAAGGGTGTCCGAGTACTTCACTAGCCGAATAAGGCCTTTCCTCTTAAACACTTTGGTCTCCGAATACCATGAGGGGCCGAATAAAGATCCAAGAGCATCTTATAGATTTGAATACTTGACTGGCCGAATAGGGACGTCCTCTCCTCATGGGATGTCCGAATACCTAATGGCCGAATAAAAGCATCCCACCCCATCTAACTGAGGTGTTGAATTAGGACTCCATCAAGGCGTCCGAATACCTCAGTAGCCGAATAGGGGCATCCCCTCTCCTATGGGTGTTCGAATACGGGAGAGGTCGAACAGGGGCACCCCCTTTCCATGGGGTGTCCGA
Source organism: Amaranthus cruentus (assembly GCA_019425755.1). Taxonomy (NCBI): domain Eukaryota; kingdom Viridiplantae; phylum Streptophyta; class Magnoliopsida; order Caryophyllales; family Amaranthaceae; genus Amaranthus; species Amaranthus cruentus. The sequence continues at coordinate 3,354,677 of CM033458.1, read as the reverse complement.
ATACTAAAGGGGCCGAATAGGGGCACCCCCTTTCCCTGGGGTGGCCGAATACTAAAGGGGCCGAATAAAGGCACCCCCTTTCCCTGGGGTGGCCGAATAGGGGACATCTTATGAGGTGACTGGTCATTCCTTTGAGTTGAACGATATGTATGATAAATGGGACTTAGTTCAAAACATGATCAAATTTGGGGGCCGAATAGGGGACACCGCCCATCTCGTGGGGTGACCGAATACATAAATGACCGAATAGGGGCGCACCATCTCCTGAGGGTGTCCGAATACAATCATGGCCGAATAGGGGCACACCTTCTCATGAGGGTGTCCGAATAGAATCATGGCTGAATAGGGGCACACCTTCTCCTGAGGGTGTCCGAATAGAATCATGGCCAAATAGGGGCACACCTTCTCGTGAGGGTGTCCGAATAGAATCATGGCCGAATAAGTGAAACACTAGGGCTATTGAGCCATATTATGAAACATAACTCGGACACCTAAGGAGTCCATCCTTAAAGAGGTCGAATACCATTCGTACTTGCCAGGTAAGGCAGGTGCCGAAATGTGTTGTGCCACCCTCCTCCTGAGGTGTCCGGCTACTTCGAGGGGCTAATGACCCCTACTGACACTTAGGCTGATAAGCCCTAAGTTGAAACATAATTTGGACCCCTAAGGAGTCCATCCTTAAAGAGGTCGAATACCATTCGTGCTTGCCAGGTAAGGTAGGTGCCGAATGTGTGGTGCCAGCCTCCTCCTGAGGTCTCCAGCTATCGTCGAGGGGCTAATGAGCCCTACTGACACTTCGGCTGATAAGCCCCAAGTTGAAAGATTTCGAGTTCCATAAGAATCCATCCATAAGGGGGCCGAGTAGTTCAAACGTCCTATCAGTTAAATAGAGTGTTTCCTCAAAAACCCAAATCTTGCCTTAATAATTGAGCTAATAGTACTGTTTCACCCTATTTCTTATAATATATGGGACTTGTGAATTCATTTGCCTCATCTTATATTCTCTTCTCTTAGATCTTTTCCAAGAAATTCAAGAATTCTTTCCATTTCCAAAGCTTTTCTCCTTTCAAGTCCTTTCAAGTCCTTCACACTTGAGGTACGCTCTTTTCTTCGGCCTTGTATAAAAATAATGGCCGATTACACTTTTTCTCGTTTTAACTTTGACGATTTTGATCTACAAATTGACTTTTTGACCAAATATAATTACGTAACTGAAAATGTTGTAAATGAGTCATGTATGGGGTCCCCTATACGCTATCCGGAGACCTTACACCCCCTTCCTTGGGAACCCACTGTTGCCTTTCCCCCGACATATTTGATGTTGATGTGTGTAGTCTAGATGGTATAACGGTCGTTCCCCCATTCTACAAGCTGTATCTATCTGCTGCAATAGAAATGACTACATCTACCGGAAAGGCCATAGATTTGGGTCAGAACCAACATTATCAAGGGCCGAAATACAAGGCTGGTGCAGGGCCGGCAAACTATTTCCTCAGGCCTTCTTGGAGCTCATCTCTGGACAAAGAGTTGTCCTTAACAAGAAAGAGCTGGGCGCTACCGGATGAGTATTCCTTGGTGAAGCTGGGGAAAAAGGATTGTGTAAAGAATGCGCCCGAAGGGTGCATCGCTATCTATAGAGACGCAATGGTGACAGGCTTAAGATTTCCTCTGCAACCCTTCGTGGTTGAAGTCTTAAACGCCTATAATATCACAGTGTCCGAGTTGTACCCTAATGGTTGGGGGTGTATAGTTGCGTTCATAATGATATGTACAACTATAGGAGTAGAGCCATCGTTAACGGCTTTTACGTATATATTTAGGTTAAGAAGATGTTCGGGTTCTCAAGGTTTAGGATGGGTTTCCTATCAGCATCGATCAGGCTTTTTGGTGGTTGATAAGCTGAAGGATAGTATGAAACGTTTCCGTAACGAATTTGTGTTTATGTACAGGGCTGAACCATGGCCATTTAAGACGAGTCACGATGAGGAGCCGAACTTCCAAATGAATAATAATGTCCCATAGTGTAATTTGGACGAATTTTTGATTATTAAGCATGCCACTAAGGATGTAGAACTAGGGAACTTTAAACCTAATTTTGTGCAACGCAATTTTGTTGTGACTAGGGACCATCTCCAAAATAATCTATTATTGTCCGCCCTGGGGCTTAGTCCGAAATATCATCATGGTGAGTTTAGAACTCTTCGTTTTTATTTATAACGTATTCGGCTACTGAAACCTTGTTTTATTTCTTTGCAGTTGTAGCCTTCGAGGAACTTCAAAGAAAATATCCAGAGATCATGAATGCCCTAAAATTCGCCCAGATGATGGCTGAATCACGTAAGAGGAAAGCACAGTCCGAGAAGACATGCCTCCCTGCTCCGCCGAAGGTATGATTTCTATCTTGCATTGATCCAAGTTTATTCTAGCTAGGTTCTTCTTAACATGTCCGAATATCTCTTGCAGAATGGAAGAACAAGAAACTTCCTAAGGAGTCAGCCCAGCCCTTTTCGAGCGGCGCTACGGACTCGGCTGGTTCTCCCTCGACCCAGCTTGCTAAGAGACAGAAGCTGCTCCTGCCGAAGGGAGACACAAGCAAGGGTAAGGCAACTGGGGGGTCGAGGGAGAAAAGGAAGGAGATAGCGGCGATAGAAGATTCTGATTACGAAATAACCCACCGAGATACGGGGGTCGTTTAGTGTTCCGACCAAGCCTTTCCGACCTATCTTCAAAGGATCTAAGAGTCCGTTGGCGGAAAGCGATGGGTCAGCTTGTATCTGACAATGATCTTAAGCAGCTGGGTTCTGTCCCCAAAACGAGGGTCCACGAACTGCTTGCCCTCAAAGCCGAGGTATTATACTTGTCTATACTTTGTACATTTGAACAAGGATTTTGTCTATTGTTTCTTTAAAAACTTCTGATGTAGATGAACATTCGCATGCAATATGAGATAACAACGGCTTGGGTCAGAGATCATGGAGGCCAATCTCAAGGCTGCCAATAAGAGGATCCATGAGCTTAACGCCAAGCTGATCACCAAAAATGATCAAGTCATGAACTTGACCCGAGAAACCAAGGGTCTCCGGCACTCATTGGGGAGTATGCAAGCGAAGTGTCGCTTAAAGAAAAACAACTATCCTTGAAGAAAAGGAAAGCTAAGGAGTGGCTGGAGACCGAAAAGGGTAGGCAGTCCGTCGGCCTTTTGAGGGCCGACGCGGTTAGCCAGGGCTTGCGGGTAAAAGAGCTGATGCTCAAACTGGCCAACGAAAAGCTTCAGGCTGCCGCAGACTGGGAGGCCCTCAACAGAGCAGGGGATGAAGAGTATGATAGGGCCACTCAGAAGGCCACCGAAGAGCTTTTGGAGTTGGAAGCTCAAGGGCCCAATGAAGAGGAAGAGGCCGATCGTCTTGCCTAGGAGGAGGTGTTGCCTTCTGAAGTGGAGAAGAAATTAAGCGACATAGACTTTGCTCGCTATGACATTTCAATCCCTTTTAGTCCGCCGACTCCCCAAGCTTCTCCGGTTCAAGCCGTCCCCATGTTCTCTTCCACTTTACCAGTTTCACCGGCTGTATCGGGGGGCGGCGACGCGTCTAGTGCTGCTGAAGCGGAGCTCGACCCACTCTTCTCTTATGATAAATTATTAGGAGAATGAGGTTCCCCCGTCCGGCCCCCAAACCCTTATGCCGTGGATGCGCTGATGAAGATGAAGATGATGAGGATGATGATTATGGACTACGGCCCTCTTGTACCCCTTTTTTCTTTTTCTTTTATTACAGGCTACAGCCTTATGAACTATTCATGTAACTTAATGTTTATTAATGCATTCAGTACTTTTTAGTACTTATATTTTTGCGTACTTTTGAATATATTTTGAATTACAAGTGCTCAACATTGTCGATCACAAACTCTTTAAACATCTTGGGAAGTGTCCGACTACTGCTTACCGGTTAGGCAACCCGAATACAATGCAAACTTGAAATGTTGACTAAGTTAAAACAACTGAACTAAACTTACATCTTTAAATATAAAACCTCTTTAGATGGTCCGAATTCCAGGGTCTTGGCAGAAGCTTACCGTTTTCTTCCAGCTCATATCTACTCGGCCTGACGACTCGAACGACCTTGAAGGGTCCATCCCAGTTCTGTCCGAGTTTCTCTTTTTCTAATATCTTACCCGTTGCCTCTATCTTCCTTAATACAAGATCTCCTAGTTGGAATTGGCTGGGCTTCACAGGCTTATTGAATTGTCTCGACATTTTTTGTTTTTGGGCTACGGCTTTCAAGAATGCATTCCCTCGAGTCTCTGGCAATAAGTCAAGATTGATAGGCTTATCTTCATCGTTCTTGTTTTGATCATCGTACGTGACCCTTGTCGAGGGTATGCCGACTTCTACAGGAAGGACTGCCTCTGTGCCGAATACAAGGGAGAACGGGGCGTGGCCCGTAGACTCTTTCATCATTGTGCGGCTAGCCCATAACACTACTGGCAATTCTTCTACTCAATTGCCCCGGCTTCCCTCGAGCTTCTTTTTTTATCCCATTTAGGATGATCTTGTCCTCAGACTCGACTTGCCCATTGGTTTGAGGGCGAGAGACGGAGGAGAACCTTGTTTGAATATTAAAACGACCGCAGTATTCTCTTGTGGTGGCGCTATTGAATTATGTGTCGTTGTTAGATATAATGACCTGGGGGAGCCCATAGCGGGTGATGATATTCCGCCAAAGGAATTGACAAACTTGCTTGTCCGTGACTGAGCTTAGGGCCTCCACTTCGACATACTTAGTGAAGTAGTCAATGGCCACGATAACGAACCTGCGCTGCCCGCTAGCTGGGGGGAAGGGACCTAAGAGGTCGATTCCCCATCTGTCGAATGGCAGGATAGCTTTCATGGGGGAGAGATAGTTAGAGGGCCGGCGAGGCACCTCACCATAAAACTGACATTTCTCGCAAGTTTTTACAAGTTTTTCTGCATCGGCCTTCAGAATCGGCCAGTAATACCCATCTCTCAAGACCTTTCCAATGAGAGTCCGGACACCTTGATGAATTCCACACGCCCCTTCGTGCATCTCTCTTAACATGTAGTCACCTTCGGTCGGGGTGACGCATTTGAAGAGGGGGTGAGTATAAGATTTTCGGAAATTTCATGATATACCACTGAGTTTCTTCTTAATTCACCATATACCACATCAAATGTTGTAGATCACCATATACCATTGAGTTTTAGTCCGTTAGCACAGAATACCATTAATGACAAATTCCATTAGTCTGCCGTTTGTGGTAATTATTAATTCACGATATACCATTATTTTTTTTTGCGTCAAATACAATTTTTTTTAAAATATAGTGATAAATAAAAGATGTGTCATCTAAAACAAGTAGTTTACAAAAGAAGTGTCATACAAACCAAGTGTCACAAAAAAAATTCCATGTGCACTGCTTTATCGAATCTGGAACCCATCCTTTTCATGCACCATTTCTTGACAGCTTAATTATTCAAACAAAAAGTAATGGTGCCCATTCTTTGTTATGCAATCCAAAATAGCTTATGAAATACTGTCGAATGCAAAGAAGACTTTTCCACAGCCGAATACTGAGCCTCGGAGCCGCAGAAGGCATGGCTGATGTAGTACACTGGCAACTGCTGTCTCTCCCATTCAGCTACTAGCACAACACTTATTGAGTAATCGGAAAAAGATATATACAAATACAATATTTCACCCGGCAAGGGTGATACTAACTTTGGCATTTCTGCCAGATAACTCTTCAGGTTGAGAAAGGCTTCCTCAGCCTCCTCATTCCAAAAAAACTTTTGTTGCTTTAAGACTTTGAAAAAGGGCGAACATATATCGGCTGACTTGGACATGAAACGGCTTAGGGCAGCAATGCAGCCGGTTAGGCGCTGTACCTCCTTGATCGTCTTCGACGATCTCATGGACATAATTGCTTTAATTTTATAAGGGTTTGCTTTAATCCCCCTCTCATCAACTAGGAAGCCGAGATATTTGCCCCCGGTCACGCCGAATACACACTTTTCGGGGTTGAGGCGCATCTGGTTGAGACACAAAGTCTCGAACGTTTCTCTCAAATGTTCGGCGTGATCTTCAGCGCTCTTACTTTTGGCTATCATATCGTCGACATATACTTCCAGGTTTCGGCCATTCATTCATTGAATACCTTATAGATCATGCGTTGATATGTAGCCCCCGCATTCTTTAACCCAACGGGCATCACCATATTGCAATACACCCCTGAAGGGGTGATGAAAGCGATATGGGGTCTATCTTCCACGGCTAGTGGAATCTGATGGTACCCGACATTGGCGTCCATAAAGCTGAATAGAGCATGTCCGGCGGTAGAATCCACTAGCTTATCAATCTTGGGCAGGGGTTAGTCGTCCTTGGGACAAGCTTTGTTAAGGTCCGTGAAGTCCACGCACATGCGCCACTTCCCTGATGGTTTCTTCACAAGGATGACATTAGCAAGTCAGTCAGAATACTTGCACTCCTTTACGAACCCTGCTTTAAGGAGCCGATCAACTTCTTCCTTCGCTGCCCTCGCCCTTTCTTTGCCCTGATGTCTTAATTTTTGTTTTACCGGTTTGTGGCCGGGTTTGATGTCTAAGTGGTGTGAAGCGACCTCGACGGGTATGCCGGTCATTTCTTCGACACTATATGCAAATACTTCTCTATACTGTCGAATGACCTCAAGGATGCCCTCCCTCAGAAGTCCGGCTAAATTCCTTCCCAGACGAATGTTTTCTTGGCGCCAAAGGGAGACTTCTTCATAGCCTTCTAGAGGCTGAGGTTGAGATGTTTTCCTGGTATCATCGTCGGTCACATGCAAGACCGACTCCACCTCTATTGCTTTTCTTTTCTTGTTACCCTAATCTACGCTACTTCCGGCTCCCATTTTGAGCGTGTTTACTTGGCATTCTCGAGCGCTTTTTTGGTCTCCATACAAGACTCCAACCTTGTCGTCATCTTTCTCGTATTGAATAAGCAACTGATGGATCGAGATGACGGCCTTAATTTTGTTAATCAGAGGCAATCCCATGATAATGTTGTATGGGAACTGAATGTCGACAATGGTGAAACGAACCGGCAAGGTTCGACCGTGACCCTTTTCCCCGAAACGTACGGGTAAAACTATGGTACCTGACGGTGCTGCCGGTATCAACTAAAACTCTTTTGACGTTCATAAGACCTACTTTGAGAGTGAGGACGACGGGGTCCGAGTGCGGGTGTTGTATCACTTGGCCTACTTCCCCGAAGATCATCCTCGGTCCCTCTACCTTGGGTTCTGCGGTCATTGCGTTCATTATGTGAACGCTGTCTTTAACAGATCTGGTACTTGGGTAAAACTCCGAATACCCTCCCTAAATCATGTGGATAATTCCTTGTGTAGCCTCGGACTGTTCATTCGCATTTGAGCGCCTTTCATTTCTTTGTTGATTGTTATCCCTTCGGCCCCTTGACCGGTTGTCATTACGCTTCAAAAATATGTCTAGTTGGCCTTCATCGGCCAACTTGTCTTAAACCTTCTTCAGTTCACGACATTGTGACAGGATATGGTCGTGTTCCTTATGGTACTCGCACCAATAATCCATATTCCTTATGTTCTGTGATGTCGATATCCTTGGAGGTATCGCCAGCTGATCTCTAACTGAGTAGAAAATGTCTTTCTGGCTTCAGTTGAACCGTGACTCGGTAATGTCTTTCATTTCAAGTGTTGGATAAGCTTGTGCTTGTCTTCGGCCTTCCTCTCTGGGAGGTCCCATGGGTGACCGAAATCTTTCCCTCCCAAAGTTGTCCGAATTACGCTGGGTAGGCGGTACTTCTTGTGATCGTCCAACCTTCTCTTTCTTCTTCCTTGAATCTAAAGGCGTACATATGTCAGATGCCCGAATGAATCTTTGAACAATGTCCATGGCCTCTGAATATGTGATGATGTCATGTTCGAGCAACTTCCACTTTAATTTTGGTGTTCTCACACCATTGATGAGGGTAGGGACTGTGGTGAAATCATTAGCCCCTGATATAGATAGGATTTCCTCATGGAATCGTTGAATGTAGGAGGTGACGGACTCTCCCTCCTTCTGGATGACAGACATCAAGTGTAAATTTGATTTATTTTGCCTCTTGGAGGCGACGAAATGATCTAAGAACAAAGCCTCGAGGACGGCGAAACTATCTACACTCCCAGGTGGTAGGGACGTGTACCAGTTGAGCGCCAGCCTCGATAAAGTAGTAGGAAAGAACTTGCATAGCATGGCTTCACAAGTGGTGCCTACTACCATATGGGCGCTGTAGGATGCGATGTGTTCGACGGGATCCTCTAATCCGTCGAATGGTTTTACAGCGGGTACCATCACTTTGTTCTAGTTAGGAACGGATAGTATTTGGGCTGACAAGGGTGTCTTGAAGATGGTAGGGGCCGAATCAGAACCGTCCCTAACGTAATCTTCCCTTGCGTAATCATTCCTTTCGTACCTTTCTTGGTATATAGGGTTGTGGTAAGATTCATCCACTGGATTCTTGCCTTCTCTCTTGGTATTCAAATCAGTCCTAGCATCTTTTTCTTTCTTCCTCCTGTTGATGATTTGTCGGGCATCAAATCTCGAACTTTTGGACTGCTCAGGAATCCGGCTAGGATCCTGGTGTGCCTTCTCCTGTAGAATTTGACCTCGCGAAATCCGGCTAGGATGAGAGGCCGATTTCGGGATATATATATATAATATAAAAACTTCTAGAGAGAGAATATCTGGGCGGAAGATGGGCGCATAAGCCGTCGACTCCCAGGTTACTTTTCTGGGCTAATTCCGGCAGCTCTAATTTCTCAGACAAGCGGTATGAGAGGCGGAAAAGCAGTACGAGGTAGAGAGGGCAGGGGTAGAGGCGAAGAACCTAGAAACTCATCCATTGTAACGAGAAGTAATTCGGGAGAACTAGAAATGCGGGTTTTGGGGGGGAAAATCAAGAAGAAATCGCAATTGGAGGAGATAAACATGAACCGAATGAACTGGAATGTGAGGAAGGTGAGTCCTCTTCAGGGCCTGAAGAAGAGGAGGTTGAAAAAGGGGTTTTAGATGAACTGGAGAAGGTCAAGAAACAGCTACATGAAATCCAAGCGCACATCCAGAGTATGGACAAAATGACAGCAACATCAATTCCAGCCCAATTGGGGCCAATTGAGACAAGCAACACCAGTGGGTTTCAGAATGAAGAGGAGTTCCCTGCTCTTGAGTGCATCAACACAGCTGGCAGGCGCAAGGACACCCAGCTAACACCACTACTAGCTTCTTGGAGGGACAAGGTAACAATTCCAAAACCCCAATTGGGTATGGCCCTTAAATTTGTTCCACCTTTGATTGAAAATGGGAAGCATGTAGTGCAAATAGAGTCTCATGATGTTAGTGAATTAGTTAGTATTTGGGAATGTGCTGTTGTGATATATGTTGTTGGAGGAATTGTTTCAGCTGACATACTTAGGGGGTTCATTAGAAAGCATTGGTCTTTTGTAAGGAGATTAATGTTAGAGATAACAATGGAAAGGAGTTTTTGCAAAAAGCTATACCAGAATGGCGCCCGTATTACTGTCGATTTTATCATCAAGTTGGACATGAATGTAAGGAAGAGAGTGGGGCAAGTAAGCCTCAACAGGAGGGTAAAGGAAATGAGGAAGGCAAGAAGATGGGGAAGAGCAAGAAGTGGATTCCCACAACCATAGCTCGTCTCATCCAGGGGGTGGCAAATATTGATGAACATAGGGCCAAAATGTCTTTAGAGGATAATCACAAAGAAACGATGGGTGAGAAAGTGACTAAAGTGGCTGATATGCAGGACAGAAATGTGAGTTCTCTGTGTAACAAGGGCAAGTCAGATTCCAAGGCTGTCGAGGATCTAACAGTCCCAAGCTGTGCACACACTGATCACAAAGATCAAGTAGAGGAAGATGACGGAGGGTGGACCCTAGTCGCACCTGGGAAGGTGGTGAAAAGGGTGCACAATAAAACCCAGGGCAGTAAGTCGATTTTGACAGATATTATTGACTGGAATGATGGAGAAGGGCACCAAAGAAATGTCCAAACAACAACACACGCAGACAAAGATAGGAACGAGAACCCTCTAATTCCCTCAGATCAATGATTATTGCATCATGGAATGTGAGGGGCATGAATAGCCCCGCAAAAACCAAGGAGGTCAAAAAATTCCTTGATAAAAATGATATTAGTGTGATAGGTTTAATGGAGACAAAAATTAAAGCTCAAAAGGAAGATAAAATTCAAAAGAAGCTGGGCAACAAGTGGGTTTGGCATGCTAACTACAACCATCATGAAAAGGGTAGGTTGTGGGTCGGTTGGAGAAAGGACCGTTGTAAACTTGAGCCGTGTGGTAGCCATCTACAATTCATCGCTACCAAGATTACTCCCATAAACTCAATCCAAAGCTTTCATATTGTTTTTATTTATGGGTTGCATAATGTGAGAAATCGCAGGGACTTGTGGTAGGAGCTTATGAAGATGGATTTCAACTCCCCTTGCTTATTCATTGGAGACTATAATGCGATTTTCAAAGAAGAACACAGAAAGAATGGTTCGCAGGTTACCACTTATGAGACAAATGACATGCTTCAGTGGCATGATGACAAAGAGCTCCACCCTATCAGCGAGCGAGGGCATAATTACTCGTGGTCCAACAAGGAAAATGGGGAAAAACGCACTCTCACAAAGATAGACCATGCTATTGGAAACCTCCAATGGTTGAACACATTCGACCAGGCCAGGGTCTATTATGCTAATCCCCAAACCTCCGACCATACTCCGTTAATCCTGACTTTAACTAGGCCATCTCAGAAGCAGAGTAAACCCTTCCGTTTCTTCAACTACCTTTGCGATCATAGTGAGTTTTTAAATGTCGTGCAGGATGCTTGGAACATTAAAGTTAAAGGCACTGGGCTGCAGAAGTTTTGGTAAAAAATGAAGAATGTGAAATTTGGCCTGAAAAAATTACACACAAAAGAATTTGCGGGGATTGAGGACAAAATCAGATCGTGGGAGGAGACCTTAGACACTGTTCAAACTCTTTTGCAGACAAACCCCACAAATGATCAATATCACTAGCAGGAGAAAGATGCTACCAGCCAGGTTAGAAAATGGAGAAAGATCAAAGACAAAGCGCTGCTCCAAAATTCTAGAATCAACTGGCTAAAAAATGGAGATGAAAACTCAGCTTACTTCCATGCAACAATCAAAGAGAGAAGGGCTACTAATGGTATCTATGAGCTTCAAGATAAAGAGGGTAAGTGGATGAACACTACACAGGAAATCCATGATGAAACCACCCATTTTTATCAAAGCCTCCAAGGTACAGAAACCAAATGTCTGGAAATGATAGATAGAGCCACAATGAGAAAGGGGCCCCAGATAGACAACTCCAATAGCATGAAGCTGATTCAGAGTGTGACAGATGAAGAGATTAAAGAAGCGCTTTTTGGTATAAATGACAATAAAGCTCCAGGTATTGATGGGTTTAATGCCTGCTTTTTCAAGAAGGCGTCGGATATCATCAAAGAAGACCTCATAAGTGCCATTAAAGACTTCTTCGCCAATGACACTATGTTTCCCCCGTTCAATTGCACCTCAGTCACTCTTATCCCAAAAGTCTCTAATACGAGTAAAGTTGGAGACTTCAGACATATTGCTTGTTGCACTGTCATATACAAGATCATCTCTAGAATCCTTGCTGGTAGGCTCCAGAAGGTGATAGGAAAAGTCATCGATCATGCTCAGTCGGGGTTTATTCGAGGGAGACAGATGGTAGACAACATGCTGCTTGCAGCGGAGCTCATCAAAGGCTACTCACGCAAAAATAATAGTCCGAGGTGTATGATCAAGATGGACCTTAGGAAAGCCTATGACTCAGTCAGCTGGAACTTCCTCTTCTCTGTCATGGCGGAAATGGGCTTCCCTCCTAGGTTCATGAGCTGGATTAAGGCTTGTGTCACGACAGTCTCTTTCTCTATGTTGGTGAATGGCACGCCCCTTAAACCATTTGATGCGAAGAAAGGTTTACGCCAAGGAGATCCCATCTCCCCTTACCTTTTTGCTATTGCGATGGAGTACCTGTCTAGACTTATGCAATACCAAACAAACAACGATAAGTTCCACTTCCACCCCCGGTGCAGGAAAGAGACCATCACAAACCTCTTGTTTGCAGATGACCTTCTCATGTTTTGTAGAGCATATAAGGTTTCAGTGCATAGCTTGATGTGCACTTTTAAGCGGTTCTCCAACGCTTCTGGTCTTAAAGCAAATACAAACAAGAGAAATGTTTATATTTCTGGGGTAGACAATCAGACTAAAGATCGGCTGCTTCTTTTCCTCCGAATGAAAGAGGGCTCCTTCCCATTCCGCTACCTGGGAGTCCCCCTTCACTCCAAAAAGCTCAATTCCAGGGAGTGTAGGCCTTTGGTTGATAAATCATTGGTAGGATTGGGTTCTGGTCATCTCGCCTTCTCTCTTATGCGGGGAGAATCCAACTTGTGCGGAGTGTGATTGGGGGTATACAGAACTTTTAGGCTCAAATCTTTTGCCTCCCGAAAAAACTGATCAAAATGGTGGAGAATGTTTGTAGATCCTACATCTGGACAGGGAGAGAGGGGCTTTCTAGGAAAGCAGCGGTGGCTTGGAACCAAATGACTTTTCCTTTTGCTAAAGGTGGCCTAAACCTTAGAGATATGTATACCTGGAATAAAGCGGCTCTTCTCAAGCAGCTCTAGAATCTGGCGGGTAAAAAAGAGAATCTATGGGTAAAATGGGTTCACAGCTACTATATGAAAAATCAAGAGATAAGCAATTTGAGGGTTTCCATTCATGCTTCCTGGAGCTTTAAGAAGATCATCAAACAAAGAGACCTGGTTGACAGACTAGGAGGCTAGGGCAACATTGCAAAAGGAGGCACGTTCAACATCGGGGGGGTCTACAACCTCCTTATTGCGGAGAATCCTAGAGTTGCTTGGGGAAATATTATGATCAAGAACTTGGCCAGCCCTAGTGCAAAATTCATCACGTGGCTAGC
>CM033458.1:3304104-3339104 GCA_019425755.1 Amaranthus cruentus | reverse complement strand
CTTAGCATATAAGTAGACATTGACATGTCATCGATATGAAAAACACTATTAAGCTCTTCTAATTCAACTTGAAACCAACAATAGTCGCACTTTTAAAACAAAGACCAACACATTCTAAACATGAAGTAAAACACTTGGTGTAACTAGATTAAAAGGGTTACTTGATATTGCCTATGTAGGATTCGAACCTACATCTCGTATGCTTTAGCATAGCATGCTCTACCAATTGAGCTAATAGCCACTACTAAAAAATGTTTTGTTTTCTTACTAAAATGAATTACAGAATTTAAAAGTTCACTTTTTAAAAAACCAAGGAAACAATTTTATAAAAAAGGAAAAACATATCAAAAAAAAAATTTTTTTTAAAAAAACAATATTAAATGGCGGTATTCCCAAAACCCAGACAAATGACAAAAAAAGAACCTCACAACCCCCGGGTGGGGACTCCAAAACCCACAACACCCCCCAAAAAAAAGCCTAAATTTTACCCCAAAAAATCACTACATCAATCACCCCGAAAACGTTCGGCGGAACCCCGGCCAAAAACCACCCAAAAACAACTTCAATTGGCAACCCCCAAAACACTAAAATGATTCCCTTTCACATATGTCCTACCAAAAAGACCTATGGGAGCTTTTATAATGAAAAAAAACCTTTCCCCCCTTTTTTTTCCGGGGGCTACTTTTAACACTTTTTAAAAAAAAAGTGACACTTTTAAAAAATTGTAGTTTGCCATTCAAAAAAAATGATAAAACAAACCGGCTAACATGGGCAGAGATGGGCCTTTAAACATAAAAAAAACACATTCAAACAAAACAAAAGCCAAAAAAAACATGAAATCCAACTTATGATTTTTTAACAGAAAAAACAAAATTATAACAAAAGGAACAATATTTAAGCCAAAAGCGCAATATCCATTTAGAAAAAAACCACAAATTTGTATGATTGAAAAACCCTAAAAAAGGAAAAAAGTTTAAAATTTAAAATAAGTACAAAAAATAAGAGTAATAGGAAGATCTAAAAGATGAAGAATTTTTTTTTAATTGGACCCAAAAATTATACGTATCTTCAATTGCCGAAATTTATATTAAAAAAAAATTCCCCTAGAAGAAAAAAAAAGTTTGTAAATATCAATTATGAAAAAAAAAAAAACACTAGATTACAAAATTGTTTTTTTTTGTTTTTATGGAATCTTAAATTTGAGCAATGGTGAGAAAAATGGAAGAGAAAGCTAGAAGAAATGGAAAGAGATATTTTAAAAAAAAGAGTATAAAAACATAAAATAAAAAAAAAAAAATTTCCTTAAGCGTAAACTCAGCGGTTGGGAAACAGCTCTGATGTAGTTCCGGTTTATTTTTGCCCCTCGGCTTTTTAAAAGGGGAAAAAAATTTTTTTAAAAAAAATTTTTTTTTTTTTTTTTTTTTTTTTTTCCCCCCTTTTTTTTTTTTTATATCTTTAAAACTTTTTAAAAAAAAAAAAAATTATATTAAATTTTAATTTTTTTTTATTAAAAAATTTTAAAAAAAAAAAAAAAAAAAAAATTAACCGCCCCAAAAATTTTTCCAAAAAAATTTTTAAATTTTTAAATATTAATTATTATTAATATTTATAAAAACTTTATATTATATTATAAATATATTAAATATATATATATATTATATATATATTATTATATATATATATATATATATATATATATATATATTTATTTAAAACCCAATAAAAAAAAAAACAAAAAAAAAAAATTTTAAAAACAAAATTTAAAATTTTTTTAAAATTTTTTTAATTTATTTTTAAAAACAAATTTAAAAAAAAAACAAAAATAAAAAAAAAAAAAACATTTTTTAAAAAAATATTTTTTTAAAATATATAAAAAAATAAATTTTTAAAAATATAAATATATATATATATATATATATATATATATATATATATATTTTATAAATTAAAAAATAATTTGAATTTTTTGGGAAAAAAAAAATTGGGGGAAAAAAAAATTTAATTAAAAATTTTGTATTAATAAAAAATAAAAAAAATTATATTAAAAAAAAAATAAAAAAAAAATATATTATTATATATATATATATATATATATATATATATATATAAAAATTATATTTAAATAAAAAAAATTTATTTATAATTAAAAAAAAAATATTTTATTAATAATTTATATATTTTTTTTATATATTTAATTTATATATATATATATATATATATATATATAAATAATAAATAAATTAAATAAAAAAAATAATTTTTAAATATATTAATATTTAAATATATATATATATATTAAAATTATATATATATATATATATATATATATATAAAAAAAAAAAATTTAAATTTTAAAAAAAATATATATATTATATATATATATATATATATATATATATAAATAATATATATATATAAATTACGACATAAAAAAAAAAAAAAAAAATAAATTTCAACAGTGACTTTTTCCCTTTTAAATCCTTAGTTTTAGTCAAAATAAAAAGGAAAAATGTAAAATTGATTTTTAAAGAAATCACTTAAATTATTTAGTCAAAGTAATCTCAATTAAACAAATCACATAAATTAGTAAAAAATAATGGATGAATCACCTTAAGATCAGTATCTTTCCATTAGAAATGCTATTATATGTAATGAACTTCATAATAATAATGAAATTAAAATATTTGAGATAACAAAATTTTGTGTTCTTGAGTGCTCATTTGTTGTATATTTCATGTCATAATTTGTAGTTTAGTGATATTGCCCTATCTTAATGACAAATTATTTTAGACATAGACCTAATCAATTGCCTAAACAATAAGGGAAATAAATTATGCATAAACCTAATCATTTGTCCACCCTAAATGAAAGATAGCAAAGGCACATAGCATAGAAAAGTATTTATAATGAATACTTTTATAACAATAATGTCAGCTAGGGGTGAAAGTTATTCAGATAAAAATGCAAACCAAACCAATCCAATCCGAATAAGAAATATGGTTTTGACTTTTATAATATGGATTGGAATTTTCTAAACCGAAATATTTTGGTTTGGATTAGGTTTGAGCATACAAAAACCGAAAACCGCAATTTTGAACCGAATTAAAATAAAAGCTCACTTTTTACAATGAGCAAAACTACGTGTTGAGTGAATGTGTAACTTGACATGCAAATAGAAAATTTTAAGCTAACAAAGACCACGTAAACAATCTTATAAGAATAATAAACCTTAATTGTATTTTGTCATTTTTGCTTTATAATAACATTAGTAATCTAATTCAATTTGCAATTTTAATTGAACCGAAGCAGTCACCACTACCAACTATCTCACCAACCGTCTTCCCACAAAAGTCTTAACTAACATACACCCTTAGACACCCTAAATAACTTAATATCTTTTGTGCATTCTTTATCCCCTTGAGTTTTTGGCTGCATAGTCTTTGTCCATTATCCCAAAAGATTGTGAAAGAAGTTGTAACCTAGAGCAATTAAGTGTGTTTCTGTAGGGTATAGAAGGAATCAAAAGGGGTATAGATGCTATGATCCTCGGACTCAAAGGGTATATACTACTATGGATTGTGCGTTCATTGAGAATGAGTTACTACCACCATCCTCGATGTCAAGGGGAGAATAAAGATGACGATCTCGAATGGTTAACTAATCCAGTCCTGTCCAACTTAGACCCAAAAGAACAAGTAGGTAATGCTGCAGAACCACCTCATCAAGCTATTCAGTCCTCGCCTCTACCAGACTTGTCTGATCATTAGGTGAGAAATTTGGAAAGTGAACTTGAAATTGTTGATAATAATGTTGTTGATTCTTTGACTGAGAATGAGGTTGTAGAGAACAATATAGAAGAAGATAATCATGAATGTCAGGATAATGAGAAAGCATCATATTTGCTACCACCTCAAACCACACAAGGTATCCCTCCGAAGAGGTATGATATAGATTACAAGGCTAGACGATCAAGATATCCTATCAAAGCACCAGATGAAGGGAATATGCCACATAGTGCCTTGGCATTCAATGCAGCATTGTACACAACCAAACTCCTACCTTCTGTTGAAGAGGCTTTGGAAACTTATCATTGGTGAAAGGCAATGGAAGAGGGAATAAGTGCTCTCAAGAACAATGGCACATGGGAAAAATGTGGTTTACCGAGTACAAAGAAATTCGTTGGGTGCAAATGGGTGTTTACGATCAAATACAAAGCAGATGACACAATCGAAAGGTACAAAGCTCGTCTTGTGGCAAAGGCGTACACTCAAACTTATGGGGTTGACTATTAAGAGACTTTTTCTCCCATAACGCAACTCAATACAATCTGAGTCTTGTTCAGTGTAGCAGCAAATTTGGACTTGCCTATCCATCAGTTTGATGTGAAGAATGCCTTTCTTCAGGGGGAGTTAGAGGAAGAGGTTTACATGGAAGCAACACTAGGGTTCACTTCAAAGTTCTCAGAAAATGAAGATTATAGACTAAAGAAGGCATTGTTTGGTTTGAAATAGTTTGTTTTTGCTCTTTTTTTTCTGCCTTTGCATGCTCATAATGATGCGCATCATAGACTAGAACAAAAGGTGATTTTGGGTAGAGTGTTTAGCTTGTGTATTTAAGTAAACAAAGAGCTAAAAAGGGTAGAAGACAACCATATGGGGCTGCCATTTGGGGCTTATCTGAGGTGGTTTTGTCCTCAATTTGGTCTATTATGGTGTAAGAAACGTTTATCTATGATAGGTTAAGATTTGGATAAAAATTTGTTGTACATGTAACAAGTTATGTGACTTGTATTTCGATAACCAGATTTTAGCGTCGTTAACCAAAGGCCAAGTTACACAAACAATAACTATAAACACCCTAAACACTACACATAGTATGCGGGAGTAGGGGATCGAATCGTAAGAAAAGGCTTGTAAGAATAAACACTTGACGTAGGGAGTATAAGGGTAATAGGGTTGATACAACTAGACTATTAAAAACAATAAAAAAAAAACAAGAATAAAAGCGATAATAAGCAATGGAAGAGAAACGGGGTTGGGTTGGATCCACCGTATGAAGGCCTATATACACTCATGATAAACTAGGTTAAGGGAAACCATATACAACAATCAATCAATACACTCTAGATGGTGAGAGGAAGTTTTTGAACCTATAAATCACATGAACAATCTATAATCGCCCTATGTCTCCTACGGAGTGGCAGGACAAGATTCACATTGAATATCAATTAATCAACCAATCATCAACAACTGCAAACCCTAACCTAACATATGAAGAATAAGACCAACCCTAGGGCTTCACCAAATCAAAACCCTTAAGAAAACTACTTAAATGAAAGCATTAAATCACAATAAGCATAAAGAGAAATGAAACTTACATAAATAAAGTGCTTGAATGAAAGACTTGAATCCAAAATAAAAAGCTTAAGATGTAAATGAAAGCAACAAAAGAAGGCCTCAACTACACTAGGGCATAAATGAAATTGAAAACAATAAAGAGTTGATGTTCTAAGTTGAGATGGTGTCCGTTAAAGTAGGCATAAGGGTTACATTCAGAAAAAGGGTTATATATAACCTAGGAACAAAAGGAAATAAAAGCCCTAAAAGAACCCTCGAAAGTTGGCTTGCAAAGAAAATAATATGCGTAGAAAATGGTCTCATTCGACCAAATGGTGAGGTCCATTCGCCTGAATGCTCACCCATTTGCTTGAATGGTCTAGGCATGTCTTAGCATCAAACTTGGTTTTCTTTTTCTGTTCGCCTAAATCCTTTTTGCCATTCAACCAAATGTTTACTATTCAACCGAATGGGGAGTCATTCAACACTTTTAGAGACATTCCAAGCCAATCAACCAAGTTGAGCTATCCAATATGCCCGAGTTGCATCTCATTCGCCCGAGTTGAGGCTTGGTTCGGTCGAATTGCTCTTGTATCTTTGCCAAAATGTGTCTTTAGAGTATCGAAAGGCCTTCGAAATTTGAGGGGTTATGGGAATGACATGGAATGTGAGTCAAAACCTCGATACGTGCATCTAATCTTTGATGATAATATAAGCCTCAAACTCATGCCACTTGATCTCAAAATCTCTAAAAACACCTAAAATAACCTTAAAACACCACGGAGACAAGAAAAAGTGAAGACTCAACTCCTTTACTGATGATAATTCAAAACACATATTAAATTAAACAAATAAATTAAGGAAAAATATTTACTTTTTTAAGTAGGTCCAAAATGATATTAAATATTAAGTGCTTAATTGATAAATATTTTACGTCCAAAATATATTGAATAAAGTTTATATCAAAATGACTTAAGTTTATTATATTTGGATAAGGTCTTAATTATATTTGAATTTTAATTTGAATTAAAAATGTGTGTTCAAAATATTTAAATGTTTGGATATATTATTACACATTTTATGCTTAAATGTTTAAATGTGTTAGTACACGTTTTATGTTTAAATATTTGAATACATAAGTTCATTGGTAATTAAGTTTTACTAACTATAGGTTTTCCTATAAAGAAGGTGACATTTTGAATCTTAACTAAAACTAGGAAAAGAATTTAAATTAAGCTAAAAAGTAGAAATGTAATTTAAGTATTATTTACACGGTTTTATTATTTGAACTATTGAATTTTAACTACCTTGTATAAGCACTGACGTGGCAGCACATTAAAAGTTGAGATAGCTAAAAATAGCAATCAAAAACGTGTTTGAAAAAAATCATAAGTGGAGCGTTAGTTCGAGTTAAGGCTCAAATTTTTGAAAACTAACCCAGATTGATCAGATTAGCTATATTGTTGGATGAAGATTCCTTGGTTTGCAAGATTATGTTGAGGCGTGACATATTTATATGAGGCTTCCTTTAAGGATTAAGATTGCAACACTTCTCATAATTTTCTCTCTTCTTGAATTAAGGTCTAGCATTCATAAAGTGTTGTATAAACTTAGTTTATCTAACTCTTTCCTTTGTAATAGGTTTTAGGGTCAAAAAGAGTTAGAACTTTCATTATCAAATATGTCTAAGCTTGGAATACTTTTTAAAGTATTCAATTTGTTTTCTCTATTGCAAGATTGGGATTTTAACTTCCATTAAGGGAACTTGTAAGACGTTTATCAAGGTGAGAAGAATATAAAGCAATGCAAGTTGTGTATGAGAAAAATTAGAATAGTTGTTGGTTGGTTAGCTATTGTGGAATATAATTATATTAGAAACATTATTTAGATTAGTTGATGTTGTATGTTAAGGAAATGTTGTGTTTTTAGCTGTTTTAGACTTAAAATATATCATATTTAGCATTGATTTATATTTCAGGGGTTACATAGGTTTTTTGTTTTTTGATTTACAGAGAAAACTCTGCTGAATTTTGTACAAATGCTTTGATTAATTTTAATATAATTATGTTTTATAGGATGAAAATAAGCGCCACATTGCTGAGGTACCCAAAGATGCCCTTATGGATGATTTGAACGATGCCTATTTTAAGGTCGTTAAAAACAACAAATTACAGTCGCCCAAGAAGAAGCAGTCTCTTAAAAGATGTTGTTGGTGTTGGTGATGCGGAACAACATTATTATGCTAACCTAATGTGTTGCCGCAATCTGAACATCGAAGCACTCCTGCTCCTGCACAAATGGTGAATGAGAGACTAGATCATCTGCATTAAGTCATGAATCAAATAGATGATCGGCTCAACAATGCCATTTTCAGAGAAGAAGATATGGCCATTGTGGAGGAGCGACGCCAAACAAGGAAAGGGATGAACCAATTGCTCCAATTTTTGCGCACTCTATTCATGTAGAACTCGACTTCTCAATAACGTCCTTCCTCCACCCTCCTAGACCATTGTTATCATTTTTTGTAAAATTGGTATTGTATTTGACTCAATTTGGATTTGTATTATTTGTGAAATAATTTTATATTATTATTAAATATGTACAATTTAGTTTGGTTTATATTTGACATTTAGATTTATCGTTTTATTGTTTTGTTTGATCGATAAGTTATTTTATTGATATTCCGTATCATATTAGTATTTTTTATAAAATAATAAATCTGGCCAAATGGGGTCTAAACTGTTGACCATATTTGACCTGATTTATTATTTTATCCATAAAATCTTTTGGACTGAATATCGACTGAAAAGTAGTAGGAATTCAGTTGAAAATCTCAACCGCCTTTTTTGGTGAAATAAGGTCAAACTTCAACTTTGATTTTTCTGACCTATTTCCTACTGTTTCTTAGTCGGATTTCAGTCGGAAATTTTAACCGCCTTTTTTTTTATAAAATCAAGTAAAATTTCAAATTTAACTTTTTTGACTAATTTCCAACTGTTGTTTCATCGGAAAGCAGTCGGGAAATTAGATTAGTATTTAAATGCCTGATTATTGAAAAATAGGTTGAATTTGGGTTTTAAATATTTCCGAATCATTTCCTATTAAAGGGTAGTCGGGAAATTTCCAACTAATGTTTAGTAGGAAATCAATTGTCCGACTAAATTCCTACTAACAATGACAGTCGGAATTCTAACTGATTTCCCAGCAACCAAATGTTAGCCGGTATTCCGACTGAAACGCCGACTATTTAGATTTACCTACCATTCTATAATGACTGTGTCAAACAGTCGGAGCTCAGTCAGTATAGGATCTATACCGAGTAATTTCCGATTGAATTGGGCATTCGGAATTAGCCTTTTTTTGTAGTGTTCATTATATATTACTTAGAACTTAAGTAATATATGAAGATATATGTATCTTTATGGGCCATTTGCTTAAAGTAAGACGAATATAATAACATGAACATTTTGTATATAAGATGCAAATGGTCATTAAATCATCTGTATGTGATTAATCCATCACTTTTGCATATTTACAACACCATTTCTATACCATATAAAAGTAATCCGAAAGGTATTTTTCTTATTTCGTACTAGTGTACGTGGTAATCCTTTATGTACTTATGGACCAATATCAGAGGAACGACATTTGACGTTTTATTCTCTCTATTTTAATACTTTTTATACTCAATTATATAACGGTGAAATTTACGCATCAAGCGTTTAATATTCTACTTTATTTGATAATGCATATTATACTATGCATGCAATTAATGTGATCCTGTTTAGAGTTTGGAGTGGGCAATTAAACAGAATGGAGTGTCAAGATTGGAGACTAATTGTGTTTTCTTTATTTTCAATGTTGATAAAGACGATATAGTGGAAAATAATGAGTTATTTTTTCAGTATTTTATATTAATAATAATCATTTAACTTCAAAAATAACGATCTGTTTTTCCTTTTTTTTAGTTTAAAAAAAGTTAACATGCAATTCAAATTATGGGTAAGAATTACCAAATGAGGAAAAGAATACCTTCAAAACCCAACAAATGCAAGTCGGAAAATCTAGCCTAGTCTTGGAATGGATAAAGTAGAGCTATCTAAAATTTTCTACAAATTAAAATAAACTCAAATTAACACTAACAAGGAGACGAAGCAAATTCAAAAAGAAAAAAAGAAATATACAATACAAGTTAATATTTATTTTAAACATGA
This sequence comes from Amaranthus cruentus, assembly GCA_019425755.1. Classification (NCBI taxonomy): domain Eukaryota; kingdom Viridiplantae; phylum Streptophyta; class Magnoliopsida; order Caryophyllales; family Amaranthaceae; genus Amaranthus; species Amaranthus cruentus. Next base: position 3,329,554 of record CM033458.1, on the reverse strand, counting down.
AAGAAAAAAAATACTAAAAATATAAATTAAAAGGACTTATCGTCAAAAATAAAATGATGGAGACTTTATTTTTAACAAAGAAAATTAGGCTTATCATTAATAATGAAATTAAAAGTATTTGAGATAACAAAATTTGGTGTTCTTAAGTGCACATTTGTGATATTTCATGTCATAATTTGTAGTTTAGTGATATTGCCCTATCTTAATAACAAATTATTTTAGACATAGACCTAATCATTGCCTAAACAATAAGGGAAATAAATTATGCATAAACCTAATCATTTGTCCACCCTAAATGAAAGATAACAAAAGCACATAGCTATAATGAATATTTTATAACAATAATGTCAGCTTATTGATATTATTAAATATTACTTCTTATTAATAATTTTGGTGTAATGGTTAATAATAATGTCAACAAATATTATAATTAATTTTGATGTAACACTTATTCAGCATCACTAATTTTCTTTTGAAAAATTAGTGAAAGATAATTTAAGTACCAAAATATAAATGGTATAAATGAGTTGTTACATAAATGTAGAAAAAATGATTGAAGATAAAATTGAAAAAAGGAAAATAAAACATTATCAAAAAAGAATTAAGTGTAAAGCTAAAGAAACATACTAATATAAAAAATGGTGCAAATCGAAAACAGATAAAGAATCATACATTATAATAAAAAGCTTGAAAAATTCCAAGTGTCGAGTTTTAAAAGAACAATATATCTACTATTAAAGTATCTTTTGACTAACATTTATTTATAGTTAATTTGAGTTAATTAAAGAATATAATATACTGCTTAATATATTGTTGACAATTTTCAAAATTACAAAGTTAATTCATACATATAACTGTCAAAATTGAGTGTTTTTACGGCATAATATTTCAAGATTTTTTTAATATCATATATTTATATGTGTCGATGTTAAAAAAATCGTGCATTGCACAGGGTTTTACACTAGTTAAATATAAAATAAGTCACAAGCCAATTAATTCTTTAAAAAATGTGATAATTAGTAAAAAAAAATATTTAATCTTTTTCTTGAGAGTAAGGAGATTGTGATAGTGGGTGGAGAATTAGAAAATGGAAAGTGGGGAAGTATATGCTTTAGAAATGCCAAATTTATAATTTGATTGCGTAAGCTATGTCTTGTTTGGCCGGTCAAAAAGGGTTCTAGCTTCTATCAATGAATTTAGTGGTCGTTAAGCCAATTCAAAAAAAAAAAAAAAAAAAAAAAAAGGAAGCAAGCCAAGCCTCAAGGACCACATTATCTTGGGAGCTAAATTGTAGAGTAGTTGTATTAGGGTTTATTTAAAACCGATTGAGTCTCCAGATTTATCTCCATGTTTTGATTTGATCTCCTTACGTGGAATAGGGCTGCACAAAGTTTGGTCTAAACCGTGAACCAAATCGGATCAAATTGTAATTTTAGTATGAAGTCTGGTCTAAGGTTTAAATGGTCTGATCTGATTTTTTTTCAAATTAAATTATGGTTTACGGTCAGGACGCGATTTTTGTATTTTTTAGACCAGACCGGACCGCAAACCATAATATGGTCGAAAAACATAAGTTTGTATTTAAAACATTAAGTTGCTACAAGATGTAGTTATTTTTATATAGCAATATATATTTGAATGATGTTGATGTCATCAACTAATTACAAATTATTATATTTATTTATAGTAGGAGTGAAATATTTGCATAAATACATGTATTAAATTGGATATAAATATAAATATAAAAAACTGTAGACCAAACCAGAACATTGTAAAACGATTTGATCCAGTCCGGTCTGAAAAATTTTCAGACCGAAATTTCTGGTTTAGTCTAATTTTAGTGTCAGACCAGACCAAATCGGACAGTGTTCACCCCTAATAAGAAATATTAATGGATTCCAGCGAATCGATGAATTTCAAGTTCTAATTTCGATTTTTTCAATTGGCATCGTAGCCTCAAGTGTTTTATTTTTTTTTACAAAGTAAGCAAAAGATTAAGTTAAAAGCTTTTTAATTTCAGGCCCTCTCTTGAGAGACCGTCGATAGTATAGACGTCTCTCAAGATCCCAACCCATATCTTTGTTTAAAATTTTTTTTAAAAAAACTGTTGTTTTCTTAAAAAAAAATTTGTTGCTTTCTTAATAAAAAACAGTTGCTTTCTTAAAAAAAACTGCTGCTTTGTTTTTAAAAAAAACAAAAAATTGCTGCTTTCTTCAAAAAAAAAACTATTGGGGGTTATAATATAGTATAATCGGGGTTATAATAACTTAAATTTAGGATTATAACATAATATAATTGGTATTATAACTGTGAACATTTGACATAAGCTGATGTAGTTGAGAGTAAAACATTGTGTAGTCTGGGTTATATCCTTTTTAGTTGATTTTATTACATAATATAGTTGGGAGTATAACATTGTTTAATGGATGTTATAACATAGTTTAATTGGGATCACAACATAGTTTATTAGGGTTTATAACATAGTTTAATTGTTGTTATAACATTGTTTAGCTGGGGGTATAACATTATTTAGTTGGGATTATAACATTACTTTATAAATCAAAAATATTATAAACTACTAGAGGTGTTCATTCGGGTGATCGGGTCGGTTTCGGACGGGTGTCATTCAGTTCGGTTGTATTCCGGATCGACTATTTTTCGGTTGCGTGTTACGACGGGTCACACTCGGGTCGGGTCGGTTAGTCGCGAGTCAGTTGAAGATCGGTTATTCGAATTATCGGGTTAGCATCGGTTCGGTGTCGGTTGAAGTTCGTGTCGAGTGTTAATCGGTGTCGGGTTGTCATCGGTTAATAATTGATTCAGTTTTGTCGAGTACAGATCGGGTTCGGGTTTTAATTACTATCGGCTACGTACTACTAATTACTATCCATCGAGTCAATATCAAATTACTAAGTTGTTAGTCATTTTTTAATTGATAACAATATTCTCTTTACTTAAAGCAAAATAGTTAAAATGTAAATCAACTAGTGATTATTATTACTTTGTTACTTTTACTTGTTTGACCGAAAATTAGAATTATAAAGTTCTATCAATTTTTATCTAATACGATTATATACATTGACCATTGATTATTAACTCTAAATAAATGAAACCATGTATTTATAAAATTTAATTTATTAAACTATCTATCACTTTATTAGATTAAATAATAAGACGATTGAATATGAGTCTATCACACTTCTATGTTAAAAATTGGTTCAGGTTTAAAGCAATTCGATCTAAAATTTGTTCGGGTTTAGTCGGGTTTTGCCGGATCGAGTTGGGTTTCGAGCATGATTCGAGTCGGTCATTTTTGGTTCGAGTAATCTCGATTAACGGATATGTGTCGGTTACAGTTCGGGTTCAGCTTTCCCATTTTCGGTTGTCAATCGGTTCGGGTAAAACTTCGGTTCGGGTATTGTCGGTTCGAAAAACCTAAAAAAGAAACACATTTTCGGGTCAATTTACTTTCGGTTTCGGGTCGGGTTTTCGGGTCGGGTCACTTTTGAACAACTCTATAAACTACGCACAATTATGAACACAAATATAATCTATTATAAACCCATATATACACTATTATAAATCGAGATGCGCATTATTATACTTCCAACATAATCTCAAATATGAATACATAACAAAACGACAAATACCACTATCGTAGACCCAATTACCCTAATACACAATATTATAAATCTAAATGCATAATATTATAATTCCAACTACTATAAGCGCTTTGTTTGGGTACTTAATTAGCCATCTTTTATTGTTGTGTGTTGTCATTTGGATCCTTAGAAGGAATCTTCATGATCTTCTTTGTGCAAAAAGAAGTCAGACAACACCATCACTTATCTTTCCCAAATTTTGAACCCTAAAATGAAGAACAAGTAAAGTCAAAAAACAAACAAATTTAAAATTTTAAAATATTAAACTACAAATTTTAATTAGGTTAAAGCGCCAACTTACTTTCTTTCTTTAAGATCATTATTTCCACTTTTGTTGTCTTCTTCAACATCACTATCTTCACACTAGTGGAAAAAAACGTATCTGCTGCTATACATTTACTGCGGTTTTATTTATACGTAGCATTTAATAGGAAAAAAAATTGGCAAAAAAAAAAAAAGACAATGGCTGCGGTTTTTCAGCTTGACCGCAGACTTTAAGCGTTTTAGAAATTGGCCAAAAAAAATGTATGTCAATGGTTGCGGTTTTTTAGCTTGACCGCAGCCTTTAAGCGTTTTAGAAATTGCCCAAAAAAACATATATGTCGATGGCTGCGGTTTTTCAGCTTGACCGCAGCCGTTAAGCATTTCAAAAACCCCCATTTTCTAAATAAACCTACTGTTCTATCTATTCTTCACTCAAAAACTAAACCTCAACAAAGGCTACTGCTTCAAACGACCCTTCTCCTTCTTCTTCCTTGCTTTGCTTCAAACCTCAACAAAATACCCACTACTGTTCTTTCTGTTTTTGTTCATTCGAAATTCTTGCTGTTTTTGTTCATCTGCGGTTGTCTTGTTCAAGCTTTGTTCACCCACGAAATTCTTGTTCAATCACCCACAATCTATGCTTGTTCAAGGTATAATTAATTTTGTTGAGGTTTAGTTTTTTTTTTGTTGGTTCTTGTTCAAAATACGGTTTTCTTGGTTCTTGGTAATTATATTTCGTTTGTTCAATCACCCTTCTCCTTCATATTTTCGCTGCTTCCTCCTTCTCCTTCATATTTTCGCTCTCCCTTATTCATCAACATTTTGACCTAATTCTCCCAAAATATCCAATTGAGGTAATTGTTTGCATTTTTTCGTATTTTTTTCTGTAATTTCGAATGTTTTATACAATTTTAATTTTGCTTTTTGTTGTTGTAATATTTGTTAGCGGAGTTGGGTTGTTTCCATTTCTTTGTAACTTTCGTCTTCTCCAAATGGATTTTGAGCTGATATCATAAGTTGCCTCATTTGGGAGTATTGTTCAGTTAAAAAGTGTCTTAGAGATGCAAATATGTTTAAGTGTCCTTTTATTCTATAACAGGTTGACTAGTTGGTGTTGATTATGTTATGTTATGTGGTGGTGTTGATTATGTTATGTTCTGTGGTGTTGATTTGTGTAGCTGGATCTTAATTGCTTTATAGCTGATTTGCTCAACACAGTAAATAAAAATTGTTTATCATACTGGATCTTAATTGTTTTTAACCATGTTGTTCTTTCTGTTGGATATGGAGTGGAAAACGGAGTTCCATACTGGCTGATCAAAAACTCATGGAGTTTACGCCGTTGGGTGCTCCTGGTTTGAGGCTTCACAACAGCTCTTTTGCTGTTTGATTTCTGGTGTCTTGTTCAGTTGCGCATATGGACCTTAGTTGTTGCTTCTCTTATGCTTTGAAGATCTTCTTTGCTTCTTGCTATCTGTTATTTGTTATTTGTTGCCTTCAATTGTTGCTGGACTGATGTTCATAGCATATTGTTGTCCTGTTTTCTGGCTGATATGTCTTCAGTTTGTGGTTGCTGGTTTCACCATGCCTCCTGTTGATCTGCGTATTCCTGCTGGTTATGCATCTACGTTACGGTTGTGTTGTGGAGGCTTCTATGATGCCATGTTTTTTTCCTGAAGATCCTTGTCTCTGGCTGTTGTGAATTGTGATGCACCTGCTGGTGTTCTTCTTTGGCTACTATGCTTGTTGCTGATTGTTGTCAGATTGCACCTTATGCTAGTTGTTGTTGTGTACCTGATGCTGTTCTACAAGGTGTTGTTGTATTCTGTTGATGTCTATTGATATTTGTTGATTGATCCTTGCTGTGTTGCTGGTCCGTGTTGATTCATTGCATGCTTTGATGCTGTTGATGAATTTGTGTGGTGTTGCTACTATGCTTTGATAGTTTGAGCATATCTGTATTATATCCCTCCTCTTAAACAAAAACATGAACGCACTTGATATGGTGCAGGTGTTGCTACTTGTGCATCGTACCCCATCGTTGCATGAACCTCCATGAAAGTGAAGCGAGAAGATTGACATGAGAAATGATTGTGTGTATTTGCATCAAAAATACAAGGACAAAGCTACAGCAGACAGCAACACAACATCAGATTGACATATACATAGTTATTGAATAATGGGGTCTTTTTTCTTTCAACTCTAGTTTGATGTTTCAGGTTACATTGGTGAGTTCGAGTATGTTGATGATCACAGGTCTGGTAAGATCGTCGTTGAATTGAATGGAAGGCTAAACAAATGTGGCGTCATCAGTTCCCGTTTTGATGTGGGTGCAGTGTCAAGGAGCAGCTATCAGTGTTGTGCTTGAAAGGCTTCATGATGCCGCTCTTGTAGTTGCTGGTTTTGATGACATTTTTTTTTGTTTTTTTTTTGTTTTAATAATATATTATATTTTGTATATATATAACACATTTAAATTATTTATGTATATATACATATCATTTAAATTATTTATGTATATATATATATATATATATATATATATATATATATATATATATATATATATATATATATATATATATATATATATATATATATATATTGTATATATATAACACATTTAAATTATTTATGTTGCTCTTGTTGTTAATTGTTTATTATATTTTATTATTATTAAAACAAAAACAAAAAATTAAAAAGAGTTAAGAGGCGGTTCTTGAGAAAGCATGAATAGTGCATTTTTGATTTTCAAAATGCACTATTATACGGTTTTTAAAACGGACTTTAACTCTTTTTTTTTGCTGTGTTTTTTGACCGCGGCATTTCTTTCAAGATATCAGCTGCTACCACAAGTGTTGGGGTCTAAAACCGCAGCCTTTGGTGGCCTTAAAACCGCAGCCAATAGGCTTTTTTCCACTAGTGTCACCATCGATGAAGCTTAATTTTTTTAAAAAAATAAGAGGATTGTAATTCCAACTAATCTATAACACAATTAACTCCAAAAAAAAAATGAAAGCTTTGAAAATAAAATGGTGAAGATGAAACATACATACATACTTTTGATGAAGATTGAAAATCACAAATAGAGTTTGAGAGTAGACCATGAGTGGTTTATGTCATGAAAGAGTAAAATGCAAAACTGAAAATGGAAGATTTTTTTAATGTTATAAAACCACCAAATGTCGAAGAAGATTGAAAACCACCAAATTCAGTTATTTATTTAGTTTTTATTTATAAATGGGGTCAGCCCAAAACTTGAGACGTCTATCGTATAGACCGTCTCAAGTAAGAATTTGTGTTTTAATTTTCCTTAGCTACCTAGGTAATAATAACGCAAAAGTCTAGTATGGACTAGTTCACACTAATATTAGTGTGGACCAAGTCTTACACTCTACCTCACTCCATTTCGTTCCACCCCACTCTACTTCAATCATGTTATTGGGTCAACTAGCCCCAACTTTGTGAGCTAGGTCAAAGGGCCTAATGTCTCAATCAACCTCTCAGCAAAGCCCACCTCGAGGGTGAAATCGCGAAAATACCCTTTGGACAGTTATTCAGGCCATTTATTGCCTATATATACTCACATTCAGTACCATTTATGGTATGCTTTTTCTCTCTCTCTCTCTCTCAAACTACTCACTTGCATTCAATTCTCATTTTGTTGTACCGACCACTAACTTGAGCGTCGAAGGGGCTTTTCGGGATACCGCCCCCAGACAAGTAACTCTGATCGTTTTGCAGGTCACCAGCCAAACATGATTTCCTTATTCGGACTCTCGCACATCAGTATCCAATCCTACAAACAAGCCCTTCCAGTGAGGGATAACTTGACTCGATTTCTAAACATTTGGCACCGTCTGTTGGGAGAGAGACTAGCACATGTCTTACACATCACAACCAAAAGCTATGAATTCCAAAAGAAACACTCGAGCTAACACAAGACAATCCGAGCACCATTCTGCCAATTCAGTCCACGATTAAGAGCCGAATGGTAATCCTACTCTGCCACCAAATTTTGTCACCCGACAAGATTTGGATACCTTTGCTACTACCATCGTCCATCACCGCCCGTTTCCAGGAGTCTCTTCAGCAAGCAGTTAAGACTCTGCCTATTATCTTGCAACCTCAACAACCAAGTAGCATTCTGCCCGTTGATAGATAGAGCAGATTCCAACACTCAATCAACAACAGGCCCCTGACTTTTGGGTAGAGGACATTGCTTAAAGTCAGAAGTCACCCCTGTAATAAGAGTAAGTTATCCTATGCTCGGCAAATAATTGTCTCATGGTCATTTCTTCATCCAGTGGGCATAAATCAAGAATTGTAATTAAAGTAGTGATTGGAAGTATTTGTAATGTGTTTTGCTACTTGGCTTGCTAGTCCATACAAACATGCAACTTTAAGTTCACGCTGTGAAAAAAATGCTAATTTTTGGTTGTGCGAGAACATGACAAGGTGTTGGGATATAAAAGTCTCTGAATTCGGAAGCCGTTTTCACGGCTGTTATGGAGTGTTTGGCGAATTTATTGTCATCTAATTTTTGTGGGATTTTTACTTATTAAAAGGCGGTTAAGGTATTATTATCCTCTATTAAACTTGATTTCACCCACTAATAATAAATGAAAGTGGGTCTGATAAAAAAAATCAGTTACAATATTAAAAGTCGGTTTGATACACCTTCTTAAGGGTTATTAGATTCGCAGAACGTTTCCAAACAAACTTCAACTAACTAAAAAATTTAGTCCCAATGTTGAAGTTCGATTTGATACACAATCTAAAGGATTAGATGTGATCCGTAGAAAGTTTCTAAACTAGCTTCAACTAAGTGGTTTCGGTCTATAAAAATTAATCCACATATTGGCCAATTCAATGTATTGGCTGGATTCGGATACGATCTGACAGTAGTTCAAACTATTTACATAGGATCTCTAGAAAACTACCTACAGTGAGTGTATTGGTTGAATCCGGGTACGATCTGATAGTAGTTCAAACTATCTACATCAGATCTTCGAAAAAACTACCTACATTAATTGTATTGACTGGATCCGAGTATGATATGATTGTGGTTCAAACCATCTACCCATGAAAGAACAATCTCAAGTGACTCGATACATGAAGCAAAATATCACAATCGTCTTCTAATGAATTGCTACATAAAAGATACAAGTCTTTGATTAGTATTGCCAAGTGAAGAATATATTGTATTAATCAGATGATTATCATAAGGTTATTTTTGCTTTTATTTATCAACGTATATCAGATGTTTTATATTTGTTGTATTCATGGGTCAATGTGAAAAGTGATAAAGTATGATATCGACACATATTGGAAGAATATTATATTATTTTTGCTTGGAAATTCAATACTTCAATATTATTATTATTATTATTATTATTATTATTATTATTATTATTATTATTATTATTAATTATTATTATTATTATTATATTATTGGGTCTTACTTCTATCTGGTTTTCAATGATGAATGCATAAATTCATCTGAGCTTTCGCCTAGAGTTTGAAAGTCATATTATTATTGAAGTCCCAACATGTGGGCGTTATTTGTCATACGGAATTATTTGAGCTTTCACCTGGTTTGTAAGTCATATTATTATTAAAGTCCAGAATTATGGACGTTATTTGTCATATCATGGAATCATCTAAGCTTTCAACTAGTTGAAAGTCGTGTTACTATTAAAGTTCCAAAATGATTGATTTTGGATGATATTTTCTTAATATTCATCTTAATTATCAAACTTTAACCGAGTTTAAAAGTGGGATCCTTGCGAGTATCACTTAGCTTGATAACTTGGGCTCTTATTTAGCCCCAAAACGAGTGATTTTGGGCATTGTTTGTCAAAACATTCATTGCGAGTATCACCTAACTTGATAACTCGAACACTTATTAAGCAGACCTATGTCCGATCCAAATATTCATCAATGTTTTCGAATGATTCAACTATTATGATTCCTTATATAAGTCCCGAGCGTATATGGTCGATCAGTACATTCATCAATTCTTTTGAAGGATTCACCTTGTATGATTCCTTATCTAAGTCCCTGGTGATCGAAGGTTGGGCAATGCGGACCTATGTCCGATCCAAACACTACAACAAATTTAACCTTTTGCGACATTGGATTTAATGGCATTAAAAAAATGTCACTGATTAATATTTTTAGTGTAATAATCATTGATTTTTATAAGTTCCATTATAATGTGATTTAGCGACACTTTGCTTGGTCTTTAATGGCATATGTAATTATTACTATAGTGTGATTCTATATTATGCTGCTAAAGGGTCTAATAAATGTCACTAAAGCCTTTATATATACTAGTAGAAATTTGAAGTAGCGACATTTAAATTGAATGTCGCTAAATATATCCCACTAAAAGCAAATTATGTTATTCCCGACTACACCTTATTGCCAGGTATTTTTAAGTGTCTTTTACATTTTCACGTTTCATTACACTTAACATCCAAATTTTAAGTATTCAATTTATTGGGATCAAAATTGAATCACAAATTTAACATTCGAAAAACCGAATATTTATATTTCCGGATACAATGAGGGTGTTTGGCAATTGGCTGTTGGCTGTTGGCGGTTGGCTTTTTTAGTTGGCTTGTTTGGCCAGCTGAAAATGTTGGTTGTTTTTGTTGACTTTTAAGCTAGCTTAAAAAACTAGCTGTTTGTGGAGATGTTTGGTAAATTTGAATATTGGTTGTTGGCTGTTTATTAGAGAAAAAGTGGGCCAACAAGCCAAAAGCCAACCCAAAAAGCTAGCTGGAGCAGCTTTTTCATTTTGGCTTAAAAGCCAGCTTTTCAGCTGCTTTAAAAGCCATTTACCAAACACTTTTTTTTGGCTGTTTGACCAACAAACAAGCCAAAAGCCAAAAGTCAACTAAAAAGCTAAGCTAAAAGCCAATTGCCAAACATCCCCAATATCTGATTTCTAACGTAGCTAGATACAAACAATTGGATAAGGGATTAACTAATAACTTGACAGCTGGCGGTTGACACATATTGCACTCGCTATACAGGCCGACGTAAGAACAGCCCACAGGCCAGCACACCAGGGATTCCGAACGCGGACAAAAAATAATCAAAGCTGACTCAATACCAACTCCTCACCGCATTCCATCAAATTTGTTGATTCGTTCTATTTAATTTGTATTATTTTTATTAATAGACAATAACTCAGTAATTTAGTATTATTTTTTAATCTCTTTTATATATTTTAACACTTTATTTTATCTATATAATTTATTTTATTTCTTCATTTATTGTTCTAAATATTGTTTTTTTTTTCTTTCATGTATATCTAGTAGGACAGTAGGAGTACAGACCTTCCAGATATGTACCTCTGTTTTCTTGAACACAGCCCCACTCATTTATTTCCCGCTACATTTATTGAATCTTCCATTATTGTTCTTTGCCAAAAAAAGTTCCTAAAATTATAAGTTTAGTAAAAATAATTAACATTAGTTAAAAATCACAATCTTCATAGTTCTCAGACAAATACCACTTTACCAAAAATAATTTATGCACAAATTCTTGTATGATACAGTCTCAAGGTGAGATATGCCTTATATTTTGGTTAACTAACCCAACAATATAAACTTTTAGTGTATAGATTTTTTGTTTTTAGGTCGTCTTACCATAAAATGATCTCATACAAGTCAGGCTAAATTTCTTGGGTTTGATTCTCAAGTACTCCTTGGCTCGATCTTGAATTTTTAGGGGCTCTTAGCAAAATAGTAAGTAGGACGCTTAAAAGATTATATAATGATAATTAAAGATAATTTTTGCGTTATGGCAATTTAAAAACAAATGCATTTTTTTCAATAATGAAATAAAGTCTTTGTTTTACTTTTTCTTTTTCACATGATGATATGATCTAGAAAAAAACTAACTTTGTCCATCTATATTTTAATATTTTAATAATGTTATGATCTCTACATATGTTCTATTAACTTTATTTTAGTATTTTTCTGACCTATTGCTTATGGTTTTCAATTACTTTTCACTAACTTTATAAAATATTGTTTTAATAGTTTTTCTTTTGGGAAAAATTACCTAGAATAATCCGATCTTTGCATGATTTTCCTACAATAATCTCACCTATTGATTAACCATGAATAATTCCATCTTCAAGGGGGATTTGCCTAGATAAATCTGGGTAATCCGATGACCTGCTATAGTAGATAAATCACCAAAAGATAAACTGAAAATTGATTTAAAATTAGAAAAAAAATTTAAAATTTACACAAAAATTCTAAATAATAAAAAAATCATAAAATTTTTTAAACATTTTTTTTAATATTTTTTTGATATTTTATTTTAATGTATCTTTTTTTAAAAAAAATAAAATTTGCTATTGCAAGTCATCCGGTCACCGGGTTTACTTTAGAAAAGTCCCTTCAAAGTTGGGATTATTTATGATTAATCAATAGGTGGGATTATTGTAGGAAAATCATAAATAGGTTGGATTATTCTAGTTAATTTTTCTTTTTTTTTAATATTTTTTATTAACTTTCTATTAATAGTTTTTTTATTGTTTATGTTTCGTAATTTTTATCCATCAAATTTATTATCTAGTTATAAAAGATTATATATTTTTTTAATTTCTATGAACATTTCTTGTGGGAACTTTTTAAATAAAAAAATGGAGTATAAAACAAAAATTAAGTAAAAAAAATTAAGACAAACTAAATACCTAGTATAAGTAAGACATAAAATCAAAACTAAGAATTTAAACAAAATATAACTAAATAGAATTTTTCAAATATATAAAATCGAACAAGATAATAAATTTTAGGAAAAATTACAAAAAAATTACCTAATCTATAACACCTTTTGCAGAAAACTACCTAATCTATTTTTTTTGCAAAAAAACTACCTTAAATGACATAAACGTTTTGCACTTGACGAAATAAGTTAGTTGATCGTTAAAAATTTTTTGACCAGCACGTGAGATCACATGAGTTACTTAAGTCCATGTTATTTCCTCTTTTAAAACACCATTTTCTCTAATTATTTCCTCTTTCCCCTTCAATTCTTAAGAACCCTAATTCTTTCCTCTTTCCCCTTCAATTCATAAGAACCCAAAAATTTTTTCCCAATTAAATTATGTCTTCTGCTTCCACCAAAATACAATTGAATGTTGACTGGCTTCATCATCTCATAAGTAGAATATTAGTGTGCAAAAAAAATCTACAGTTAAGAACATTGAAGCACACATAAAGAAATTAGATTCACAACACATAAACAATAAACATTAAATTCAAGCAAATGCAATACAATTCAAAACCTTAAGAAATACATTCAATTTAAAAAGGTATTTGTGAAAAGGAATTTACCCTTGCTTAGTTACCCTTTTGAAATCAATCCTATTTTTCTTTGAAAATCTCCTTTTTTTTCCATAAAAACGAGTTGATGCAAAACAACACAGCTGAATGGTTCGAAAGATCAAATAAAAATCAAAGGAAGATCAAAGGAAGAAAAGAGAGGATTGAGAGTCAAAAAATTCAAAGGCAAGCTTTTTAATTGAACAAAACATGGAAAAACCACAATTCACAGCATATATGAGTGAAATTCGAAATTGGGGAGTAGATTAATGAAAGAAATATCAATTAAAGAACTTGCCAGTTGATTGGATTGGATGATTAATGCTACGTTGAAGTGTTGATGGATATCTTCTTGAAGTGTTGATGGATATCTTCCATGAATAGTGAGAGAGATTATCAAATGAGAATGGAGGGAAAGAAAAAAAAATAAAGGATGTAATATTTTAGAGTTATAAATTGAAGTCATGTGCCTGTCACGTAAAGTCAAAGATCCACTTGACAGTCAACTAACTGATTCCGTCAAGCAGTAATCTTTTGCAAACGTTTATGTCATTTAAGGTAGTTTATTTGTAAAAAAAAATAGATTAGGTAGTTTTTTTTTGCAAAAGGTGTTATAGATTAGATAGTTTTTTGTAATTTTTCCTAAATTTTATGATGGATATAAAAGAACTCAAATCTGATTTGCTTTTTGGCTACAACATGATTTTGCTTAACCTTCTTCCTCTTTGATACTTACATCAGTCTTTAAGTTTATCTCCTCGTTTAGCTTGGTTTTAACTCCTAAGTATATTAGATAATCGTAACCAATTTGTTAGACATATTCTAAAAATATAAGAAAAAAATATAATATTGGAAAATTCCATGTGGTAACCCTGAGGTTTTGGGTTTTTTACGTGGTAACAAAAACTTTTAAAAAATCCACGCAGTAACCTTAAGGTTTATCAAGTGTTCCACCATGACCTTTTGTACATATAATATTAGCAAACATTAATTTCGAAACTTTAAGGACACCGTACGCCTATTTATGCAACTCACAACTTCAAATGCCATCGATTTCAACTCTTTCCTCCCAAAACATTAAACATAACTCTACCATATATTTTCCCCCAAATTCAAAGATGGTAGAGTTAGGGTTTTTGTTTTGGGGAAAAGGTTGAAATTGATTGCATTTAAAATCATGAGTTGCATAAATAGGCGTACAACAACCGTAAAGCGTCGAAATTAACGTTTGCTAATGTTTTGTGTGCAAAAAGGTCACGGTGTAATAATTTGGTAAACCTCAAGGTTATCGCATGTATGTTTAAAAGTTTTGGTTACCATGTGGAAAACCCAAAAACCCCAGGTTCACCACGTGGAATCTTCCTATAATATTTATTGTTATACGGACGTTAAAAGTAATTACCTACAAACAATAAAGAAACAATACGTAGTTCAAGAAGAATCAATAATTTTTTAGGAGAGTGAAACATTGTTGAATATCGAAATCATCAACCATGTACAAAAGAGTAACTCATACGAGTAATCGCAACATTTGTTTTTTGAATAAATATCATTATGAAGGGTAAAAAACTATGTTAAATATCGTGTTCATTCTATGTGCCGGTATATAGGCTTGTTTCGACCGAATGTCTGAAAAAGGTACCCCATAAGGATAATTGCGACATTCATTTTTTGAAAAACAATCGTTATGATGGGTAAAAACGACGTTAAAGTGCTAAAACACAAGGGTACATTTGGTAATTAGGAAAATCAAAGGTGAACAGGGATGGTCAACAAAAGTCAAAGGCGATAAGTAATGGTCAATGGTAAATTTAGGCTGGTTAATGATCATTTGAAGTGGTCAGCCGTCACTTGGCTTAAACGAAGTAGACATTAAATACTTTAGTAGCTGTAATTCGCAAAAAATTAAACTTTAAGACTATAATTCACAAGCTTGTCAAACATAGGTGATAAAATTATCATTTGAAATTTATTTCACCGATATCTTATCCTAATTATTAATTATATTTACTTAAATAATTAATGTGTAATCTATTTAATTTGTGCAGTTTTTTAATATAGTCATATATAAGTAATACACAGGATTATCTATGAAAAAATTTAATTTATTAAAATTTTTAATGAATATTAATAATTTACATAAATGATTAATATGTTATTCGATAATTATCAATTGTAATTAAAAGATATTACATATTTTAGATGATTGTATATGGTAAAATTTAGTAAATAAGGTAAAGTTTTAAAATCTTTTGTAACTAATCAATTAAACAAATCTAATAAAAGATATTACGTGATATGCAAAAAATATTTTCCTAATAAGAAAATGAAAAGAGCGGAAATTTTTTTATTGTAAAGTCGACATATGTTCTAGTCGTTTCTTCATTAGTATATATTGTATGTATTGATTGATTGTTGTGCGGACATCATAAAGTAATTACCTACAAACAATAAAGAAACAACATAGTTCAAGAGAACAATCACTAGTTGTTTAGGAGAGTGAAGCTTTGTTGAATGTTGAAATCATCAATGTACAGAAGAGTTAAGTCTAAGAGTAATCGCAACGTTTGTTTTTTGAAAGAATATCGTTATGAAGGGTAAAAGTGTAGTTGAATATTTTTTTCGTTCTACATGTCGAAAAATAGGCTTGTTTTGACCGAATTTCTGAAAAAGGTATACCATAAAGATAATCGCGACATCACTTGTTTGAAAAACTATCGTCATGATGGGTAAAACAACATTAAAGTGCTAAAATACAAGGGTAAAATTGGTAACTAGGAAAGTCAAAAGTGATTAAGGATGGTCAACAAAAGTCAAGGTGATTAGTAATAGTAAACGATAATTTAGGCTTGTCAACGGTCATTTGAGTTGGTTAACCGTCACTTGGCTTGAATGGTATAGACTTTGATACTTTAGTAGTTGTAATTCGCAAAAAATAATCTTTAGAACTGTAATTCGTAAAAAACTAAAACTTAATGGTTGTAATTCACAAATTATTCTTAAATTATCAACGTCATTTTTTTTTCAATATATGTGCATACCAACAACTAACAACCAACAATTTATAATCAATAACCAATTATAAATAGGAAAAATTGTCGGGAATAATCCCATTTATTGACAAATCGCTGTGAATAATCCAAACTTTTGATTATTTATGAATAATCCCACCTTTCCAGTTTGTTTGCTCGTGGCACCCCCAACCGAAAATTAACCTGTTGTAACAGGTCTTATGTATCCTTTGCAGGTCATCTTCTCCAAACTTCTTTTTATAAACCCATTCTACTGATTTCCATGTCTTCTCCTCCTCAAAACCCCATTGTTCTTCATTTTTGTTTTTGTTCTTCACCTTATTTCTTCCAATTTGTTCTTCTTCCTTCTTCCACTAATTCCAACTCTATAAAACAAGCTTAATTTTTTTTTCTAGGTAAATGAACTCCAATTGTTTCACAAGCCCTAGTAGAGCTTCATTTACCCAGGTTAATTTACTTGATATACGAATTGGAGTTCATTAACCCAGAAAAAAATAATTAAGCTTGTTTTATGGAGTTGGAATTAGTGGAAGAAGGAAGAAGAACAAAATGGAAGAAATAAGGTGAAGAACAAGAAGAACAAAAATGAAGAACAATGGGGTTTTTTGGAGGAGAAGACATAGGGTTTTTTGGAGGAGAAGACATAGAAATCAGTAGAATGAGTTTATAAAACGAAGTTTGAAGAAGATGACCTGCAAAGGATACATAAGACCTGATATAATAGGTTAATTTTCGGTTGGAGGTACCACGAGCAAACAAACTGGAAAAGTGAGATTTTTCATAAATAATCAATAGTTCGGATTATTCACAGCGGTTTGTCAATAAATTAGATTATTTCCGACTATTTTTCCTTATAAATATTCTTTAATAATCGTAATAATGTAAAAATCAATATATTAATTAAATTTAATCACAGACTCAACCGGAAACATTTGACCCCAATCTTAGTTTTACTTATGTATCTTAGAAATTTACAATAAATAATAGGCGGTTTTTTTAATCTGATCTATCATTTGATTTTGAAATGAAATCTGATTTTTTTAAGTAGAAGATAAGTGGGTCCCATCAAAATAAGCATATTTTAACTATCCCCGTCAAAAAAATCAACAGCAAAGAATACATAGTAACCGAAAGCAAACGAATATATACACCCCTCCTCTTTCCGCCCTCCATCCTTCCTTCCATTCTATTTCTTCTTCGTTTCCATTTTTCTCTCTCTGAAACTCTCTAAATTCTCACTCCTCACTACAACTCCAATCATCCATTAAATTCGTCTTCAAATCACTCAACTCAATAATTTGGTCTTGTCAAAATGACTGGTCAAATCGTGATTAAATAATCATCAACGGCTTTTAAACGCCGTCAACCACTTCTAATTCCCAAAACCCTAACGTCGTCACCTTTAGCATCACCGCCGTCAAAAAATTCGTCCTCAAACGTAGGAGAAATAGCAGGAGTAACGGCAGCAAATTGTTTTATTGTATGTTGCTGTTGTCCATGTATTATAGTGGAATTCGTAATCTTAGCGGTTTATAAAGTTCCAGTCTCTGTATTCCGTCGGATTTTAAAGAAACGAGGCTTAAAAAAGAGGAAGATCAAGAAAGAAAGATCTGGAGATTGTGAGGTGTATGAGAAGAGTTATTATGATGATGAATTCTCAACCGTTGATTGGAATGATGATTTAAATTTGATAAAGGTTTCTCTGGATGGATCGGCGATGGATTTGGATAAAAAGATGTGGGATCAGTTTCATGAAACGGGGTTTTGGCGTAGTTCTTCTCAGAGGAATTCTTAATTTTCTTTTTTTAAACTCTTTTATCTTTGGTTGTTGAAGTAGGAATGATTATAGTTGCTCTCGGACTCACCGTAAGAATTGGTGGTGATGGGTGAAGAGCTTTGGAGTGAATTTCTTGTGAATATTACTGTATTAACGAAATTGTGTAAATATTTTAGTTTTATCAGAAATTAATTAGTGAAAATCAAAATTTGAGTTGTTAATACCAAATAATAATGGTCTATTAGATCGGTATTTTTTGAAACTCATTATTGGGATATTCAATTTTCTATTGTTTTTAAAGAATAACTATATCTTCGTTTTTGAACTTGCTAATACTGAAATTCACACAACTATATTAAGTTGCAAAACAAAACATATGAATTGTTAATTTATTTAGACTTTGAAAGATTCAATTAAATTGCCAAAATAATTTTTTTAAACTGTTAAATAGAATTATAATTAAAGATAGAAGAAAAGCGAGTATAAATGTTTGTATGTACAAAAGTACATAAAAAAATGGTAACAAATATTTTTTAAAAAATCGAATATCTGGTATCCAAGCCAAAGTGAATCGGTTATCCGGATTTTTAATATCAATTTATTCAAATAGGAACCGGATTATCATATTCACCATCCAAAAAAAAAATCAAATATCTGACATCTGATTTTGAACACCCCTATATTCTATTGTTTCCATTTTTTCACCATGTGACAGAGTGAGTTTTTCTTTTTTGATTCAATGAGAATCATGGGTTGTCTGAGTGGTTAAAGACTTTTCTTTTAACTCTTCTAACATAAGTTTGATTTTTACCAATCAACAGTCACCACCTATAGGAGGAATTAAATCTATGACCCCCCTTAGTTATCAGGTGCTCTTTTTAGAGACCGTCTTTTGTAAAGACGACTCTCAAAAGTCCAGCCCAAATCTATATTTAGAGTTGTTAAAATATATATTTTGAATTGGACTGGGCTTTTGAGAGCCGTCTTTACAAAAGACGGTTTCAAGTAAGAATTTGTGCTTAGTTATTGAGATTCTCTAGCATATCTCCGAATAAAATTAATTATTCACAACATGTCATTACCAAAAAACTAATCCTCTTAGTCATGGTGTTAAAGTAAAATCTTTAAAAGTAAGAATTTAATTCAACAACAAAAATAATACCAGAGCTTAATCCCATGGATTTTTCTTCTCTTTCATTCTAATTTTCAACCAACTCGATTTGTACGTTTCGATCCCACATCACATTTCTACTAGTGCCATCTTCCTAATATGATCATCTCTAAAACCCTAACATTCTAATTCATATAATAGCGTTGGTCTAATGATCGTTCGATAAAACTCGCACTAGAAAAAAATGATAAAATTTCGACTAAAACCCACCGACTACCCCACCTTAGTCGAAAATTTTAGATTATTAATTGTTAACATGATTTAATTATTTGAACAAGATGCCTAGAATGAGAAACAGTCAGGGACAACGGATTGACCCATGAACGGGTCAACCGTATGAGTCTTACAATGACCATCTGGAAACCACCTACCCCATTCAACCTCAACCTCAACCGCGTCCTGTACAACATCGTACGCGTTCTGACCCTCAACCATCAAGCAATAGTCCTCAGCCTCAACCTGAACCTCTTGCTTTAACGTATTCTCAACCTACTCCGGGTTTAAAGGATCATTTTTTAAGGTCGGAGTTTAGGAGGACAGAGGGGGTCGTCACTCCCTCTCCGGTGTCGTCGCGTGCTTCGCCACATCACGCTAGGACACCGGAGACTGACACCGTGCAGGGGCCGTCGCGCGATGATCCTGTCCTTGCGACGCAGAATCCACTACCACCCCTACCATGGATGCCTGATGATTCTGTGTACGTATTATTATTTGTTGCACTCTGATAGTTATTTGCACTCCATAGACTAAGTAGAACTTGTTTTTTTATGAAGGTTTGCCACAGACGGTGGCAGCCAAATATCCACGTCCATCCGTAGGAGCTTTGAGGCCTACCAAGATCCTAATGGATGGGCATGGAGGCACCTAAATAGGCGAACAATCGATTTCTATTGGCAACGGTTTCAAGTAAGGATATGTACTTCATTATTTATTTGATTGACTTTTGATTGACTTGCTTTGTTATACAAATGTTGATGATCTTGTGGTTTCAGAAACAATGGGCTTGGGATCCTTCTATCACTTCGCTAGTGTACGCGGAGTGGGAGATTTGGGACCGATGGGTAAGTGCCTGAAAATCAGAAGAATTCCAATCCAGTCGGTCCAGAAGGAGGAGGAACCGCCGCTGGGGGGATGAAGGGGGTGCGGTTGAAGTCACCCATACCGGCGGTTCGTTGTTTGCGCGCAGGACATTGCGCATATTGGTATAACTTTCAACTTGTACTAATTTGATTTATTAGTTTTATACACACATATATATTTATACATAAACATAGAATCGATAACCATATATGGTTGAAATTCATTGCATGAACAAGAGAAACAACGGACGCCCCTCTCTTACGAGTTGTTTCTACGCACTCATAAGGTGCGTACAAAGGACGGGTTGCAGTGGGTCAACGAGAAGTCCAAGACTATAAGTGTAAGTTCAACCTCTTATCTATATTATTTTTGGATTAACATTTTTGGTTAACATTGAATCATAGCTTAGCTTTTGGTAGGTTAGCTTTTGGTACATTAGCTGTTTTAGAATATTCCTTAGGATATCTAATATTGGATTTTGAGGAAATGTTGGTTTGGTAACTGTTTTCGTAGTAAATACACATTATATCTATATTGGTTTCTATTTCAGGGTTGATTTAAGTTTTGGTTTAGTTAGTTTACAGAGGAAACTTTGCCGAAATTTTCACAGAATTTATTGTTTCATTGTTTAGGACTAATACAAGCGCCTCATTACCAATCTTCCTATTGATGCGCCTGATGAGAAAATTAACAACGCCTATTTTAGGCCGTTAAAAATATCGAATCACAGGCGCCGAGGAAGAAGAAGCCCTCCAAGAAAGTGTATGGTGTTGGTGACGCGGCACATGTTTATTATGCTGATGTTGTGACGCCGCAATCCCACAACCAGGCCACTCCCCCCCCAGCCCAAATGGTGAACGAGAGGCTGGATCATCTTCAGGGGTCCATTGACCGAGTTGAGGCCCGCCTCAACCAGCACATTTCAATGGAGGAGCATGATGCATTCGTGGAGGAGCAACGACAATTGTAGGAAGAGGTCAACAATTTGCTCAACTTTGTCCGCACCTTGTTCCGAGATAACCCGACCTACCGACAACCTCCTCCGCCTCCACCGACCAGAAGAGCCCTTGTATTTGGATTTTTATGTTTGAGTTTTTATGGTTGAAACAATTTGGTTTGTATAATATGTTACATTAATGTTTATACATTTGTAGTATTAATTTTCTTCGTGCCTTTCATATTATCTTTACTGCGTTTTTGTTTTGTGTGATCGGTAATTTAGGATAACGATAAAATGACAAAACTGGTCTAATGTGGTCAATATCATTGACCACATTTGACCAGTTTTATTATTTTAATATTAATTTTTTTTCCGACCAAATTCCGACTACATATTAGTAGGAATTTAGTCCGTACATGTAGTTATCATCGACTACCCTCCGACCACTGTGTAGTCGAAAATTGGTCGCAATCCAGAGCCGCCAAATGTAGGTCAATTTTTCACAAAAATAAGGTTTGACTTTTCCGACTAATTTCCTACTACTGTTTGGTCGGAGGTTGGTCGGAAAATAAAATTAATATTTTATTTGTAAAAATTTTGGAAAATCAATAAAATTCATATTTTAAATGCACCGACTAAACTCCTACTAAATAGGTAGTCGGTATCTTGCAACTACTTCATAGTAGGAAGTTAGTCGGTATACACCTACTAGTTTTCTACCATTCACTCTAGTCGGAGTTGCGATTAAACACCTACCAACACATATTTAATCGGAATTCCGACTGATTTACCGACTATTTCAATTTACCGACCAATCTAAACCGAATAACTAGGGGTAGTCGGTGTTTAGTTGGTATAGCCGTATACCGACTAACCAACGACTATTTTGGGTAGTCGGAACTTTGCGTTTTTTTATAGTGTCGCTCTTTTGCTTTAAAACCACACTTAAAACCCACAATATTCTAGTCGGTGCTTTCCATGATCACCATCCACATTTAATACAATGAGTCATATCTTTGTTGCATGTGCATACTACTCTAAAAATGGACTCAAGGTACTTGAACCATCCACTTAGAGCATTCTCTTATGGCTTATGTAACATTGATTCTAAACGCAATTCAAGAAATAAATGAATTAGGTGGTCCAATTCTAAACGATATATATACAACTCAAAATAAACATATAATAATATGTATTTTACAATAATTGTCATTTACACAATTGCAAAAACTTACACATTTACAATCTAACAATGTTATATATATATATATATATATATATATATATATATATATATATATATATATATATATATATATATATATATATATATATATATATATATATTGTAGTGTGTGTGTGTTGTGTGTGTGTGTGTGTGTACATATATATGTGTGTGTGTGATATATATATATATATATATATATATATATATATATATATATATATATATTATATATATATAATGTATATATATATATGTATGTTATATATATATGTATAATGTATGTATATATATATATGTATATATATATATATATATATATATATATATATATATATATATATATATATAATATATATATATATATATATATATATATATTATAATATATTATATATATATATATTATATATATATTTATATATATATATATATATATATATATATATATTATATATATATATTATATATATATATATATATATATATATATATATATATATATATATATATATATATATGTATATAATATATATAATGACGACAATCTACTATACCTTACGCAAAAATTCAGTTGAAACGCGAGGATCTAACTTGTCCTTCATTTCATCGATAACTTGATGCATGTCAAAGAGCGCAATCCTAACACGCTGTAGTTACACAAAACATAGAACCTAAGAAATATGTTGTGCAAAGCAAGTTTAATATTACAACAAAAATAATATGCCTCAAACTTTAAAATTCATATTTATACAACCTACTATAATTTGTGACCAAATACTACAATGCAATTCTAATATGCCTTAAACTTTGAAATTCATACTTTTAGATGCACAATACTATAATTCTAACTTATATCATATATAATCATCAACTAGTGAAATTACCAACAATCCAAATGAGATTCACATAACAAAAACAATCTTCGAATTACAAACGTAGATCACATAGCATAAATAATTTTGATATATACCATGAATATTTAAAAACATTCTTGAGAAAGAGGATAAATTACTTACTAAACACAAATGAGTTATACACAACATTTCAAGTTATACAATGCCTTATACACTAAAATTCATAGTTATACTTCTTCATACTTATATACACAACAAACTTATATACACAACATTGCAAGTTATAAACTTATAATTTGAAATTCATACTTATAATACACAAAAACAAACTTATATACACAATGTTCCAAGTAGAGCTGTTCATGTGCGGGCTTGGGCAGGTAGAGGACCGGGTATCACCTAAAAATTCTACCAGCGGGCTCAAATATTCAAAAGCCCGCCCGCATTCGCGGGCATATTTTTTTGTCGCTACCCGCTGATGTGCTCGATTTAGAGCACATTTATAGCCCTACTTTGGTGTCGAGTCTCGATGTTTTACATTGGTTTTATGCTCTATACACTCGATTTTACCTTGATCTTGTCTCCATGGTGTTTAGAGATCATTTCAGGTGTTTTCGGGAGATTTCGAGGTGATTCGGGTTGAGTTCGAGGCTTAGATATCAAAGTCGAAGGAAATGCACGCATTCCGAGGTGTTCTCATGTGTTTCGGGTCATCCCCGAAGATATCAAGAAGATCGGAGCTCGTTTGAGGCATTTCGGGCTAGTTTGAGGCTTAAGCGCCAAAGTAGAAGAAGTGACGCGTTTGAGGGCTCCCTCAGTGTTTGGTCATCCCGAAGTATCAAAGATCGAGATCGTCGAAGATAGTTGAAGTTGATGTGGCCAAAATGACACATTGATTGAATCACAAGTCCATTGCGAATGGACTATGCAACAAAGAAACTAAAGTCTGGAAATAGAATCTAGCCCATTCGGTCGAATGAGCATAGATTGGTGAACCTCTAAATTGTGAGCCAACTCAGAGCCCAAATCGGCATTCGCAACTTCATTGGGAATGAGACCGTTGGTCGAATCTGGCCCATTCGGGCGAATCTGCAGGCCCTTCGGTCGAATGTTCCTGTTCTTCGCGCAGCAGCTTTTCTTCGCAAGTTTAAAACACGTGTATTTTTTTAGGGCTTTTAACCCCAACTTTTGTGGCTTATATAAGGGCACTCTTAGGGTCTTAAACCCTATGACTTGATTGGGAGTAACCCTCCCTTTCTTGTTCATCAATTTAATGCTTTCCCTTTTCATTTCTTGCCCTAATTTTAGATTGTTCTTCAATTGTTGCTTTGTTCTTCCCCATTTATGTAAGTCTACTTTCATTTATTGTTTTTATGTCATTTAATGCTTTCCTTTATGCTTTCATTTAATGTTTTTGTAGTCTAGATTTATTGCTTTCATGTTATCTCTTTCATTTATGTTTTGTTGTTCTTCATTTCTTTCTCTATGCTTTCTCTTTAATGTTTTCATGTCTTTCACTTCTTTAATGCTTTCTAGAATAGTTTTGATGTCTTTCTATCTTCTTGTTTTTGCTTTCAATATGCTAGAGTAGATTTTAGGGTTTTGGGTTAGAGAAATCCTAGGGTTTTGGTCTTGTGTTTAATGTTTAGGAAGATGATTGAGGATGATGTTGGTTTGATTGCTTGATGTTCAATACATATCTTGTCCTGCCACTCCCTTGTGAGACATAGGGCGATTATGGGTGCGTTAGTATTGACTATAGGTCATCAACTTCCCCATGTCATTTAGAGTGTCTCGATTGACCTGTTCAATCTCCTTGACCTAACCTATCTTTATCTCCAATAGACCTACCTAGGGTGGACCTAGCCTAAGCCGTTCTCTTTGTTGCTTTTGTCTTTAGATTAGTTCACCCACCTTCCTACCAACCATCCAACCTTTCACACCCAACTCTTTAGTCTATATTACCTTGTTCCTTGTGGTTCGACCGCAGACTTACCAATACACTCGTTGTAGTTCTATTTTGGGTGATTATAAATGTGTTTGATTGACCAAGGTTCTTAGCGTATAACGACGCGTTAAAAACCCGTTATCA
>CM033458.1:3274623-3304094 GCA_019425755.1 Amaranthus cruentus | reverse complement strand
ATATATGTAGCGGATGATACAAGTATACTCTAAGTAAGAAGTAAGCCTTCTGTAAATACGCATTAAGCGTACTGTAAGTTGGCATTAAGTATATTGTAATATTACATTTATTATTATTCTTGTTAATATTTATTTATGTCACTTAATGATATTTTTTAATGATTTTTTTGTATACACAAGGTTGACAAAGACATATATACTAATTGAAAACCACATCTCTTCTTGTGTAATGATAAAGAGGAGATCAAGCTTACATCTGCATAGATTGTTGCTGTGAATCAAATAGCTTCAATGATTGTTAATGG
The DNA here is from genome assembly GCA_019425755.1 of Amaranthus cruentus. NCBI lineage: Eukaryota > Viridiplantae > Streptophyta > Magnoliopsida > Caryophyllales > Amaranthaceae > Amaranthus > Amaranthus cruentus. Next base: position 3,303,789 of record CM033458.1, on the reverse strand, counting down.
TTTGAAGAAAATCAATGCGAAAAAATGCATCTAAAGAAAAAGTAGTGTGTAGGGGATCGAACAAAACACAAGTTAATTGTGTGTATTAAGAAAATTTATGATATATTAAACTATGTGAAATCGTTTATTATTATCATTCGTATATTTTATGCCAAAGATTTTGTGTATTTTGAATCCATTAACATTTGAAGGATTTTGTATCATCCGTAATGCTTACTTATAGTTAACTTTTTTTTATTCCTACTTATAATAAACTTAATGCCTGATTAATTAGATTTAATACAAACTTATATCATACTTAATGCCAACGTACATCAAACTCAATGCCAACTTACTACAGACTTATTGCCTTCTAACATCAGACTTAATGCTCACGTACATCAGATTTAATTTAAAGTACACTTAATGCCTATTTACATCAGACTTAATGCCAACTTATAGTACACTTAATACCTACTTATGTCATCTTAATGTACATATTATATTTTTGTTTCGTAACTATAAGCAAGCATTACGAACGATACAAAATCCTTAAGTAGGCAATAAGTGTGATGAAAGTTGGTATTAAAATATGTACATTAAGATGATACCAACTTTCATCACACTTATTGCCTACTTACATCAAACTTAATGCCAACTTACATCCGATTTAATGCCAACTTACAGAACACTTAATACCTAATTACATCATGCTAATGCCAATTTACATCATACTTAATGCCAATTAACATCAAAGTTAATGTCAATTTACATCAGATTTATTACCTACTTACATCACACTTAATGCCAACTTACATCATACTTAATGCCAACTTACAACACACTTAATACCTGCTTACATCAGACTTAATGCCAACTTACAGTTAATTAATAGCTACTGTATTCCTATCATCTTGTTCAACTTAGTGGCAGATCCAAGACTCATACTCAGTGATAATACAATCATAACAAAAAAAATTCAATTAAAAGTTTTAGAAAATCATAGATATATATGTTAAAAATTATTGTTTTGAATTCAACCCAAAAATAATGTTTTATAATCTATTTCGACGAGCTTTCATATCGAGACATTAATTTTTCAAATTACGAATTAATAAGAATAGGAACAGACAAAAATTACATAAAAAATGTGTAGCTCAACTAGACATGATTCTCCCATAAACGCTTCAATACATAAGGTCTTAGGTTTAAATCCTATAATCAACAAATATTTTACAAACTTTTAGTGTCCTCACATGCAGGCGCAGGATCCAGCTGGATCCGTCCTTGGTTCAACGTCATTGTGTTCTTCTTCCTCCTTAAAACAACAACTGAGTGTTTTATTTCAATTATTTTTATAGAAAACAATTTTAAAAGACAAAATACTAATTAAGGGTTTAATTTCAAAAAAGTTAAGAACCAAATATTAGAACCAAAATTTGGAGATAATTGTGGTAAATATCAAATTCTTCCATGAATTTCATGCACGAGTGGTTTTCAAGAGGAGATGTTAATGATGTTTATTGGAATATGAAAAGTTCAACTTTGAAATCTGTCATATTATTTTTGTTTTAAATATGCTGGCAGCATGAATGGATTGGGTTTGAGGACTGTCTCTCAAAGAGATTGTTTCTCAAGTGACACGGACGGTCTCTCAAGTGACTAGCTGTAGAGTTTTTTAAGATACATAAGTAAAATTGAAAATTAAAATTAAAATAATACTCCCTTCTATTTACTTGAGTTATCCCATTTGTTTTTGGGCACTATTCACTTATATCACTCTTAATTTGTATTTTCCTCTTAATCTATAAGTTAAAACATAGTCATGTGGGGTCTTGTTTGATTCGTCTTAATACAAAGATTATTAATATCAACTTTTTATACTTTTTAATTTACAATAATTTGAGATATTAAGGGCTAAAATGTTGTCTCGGCAAGTGTGAAAAACTAAATGGGACAACTCAAGTGAATAGGAGCAGGGAGTACAAAGTGAAAAGAAATGACCAATTGCTTACCGTGTCCCTCTCCTTTTCTCTCTTTTCTCTCTAAAAACCCTAATCTCCATAATTGGTTTTGTGATACCCCATATTTAATTTGAAAAGGTATTTATAGGCTACTAATACCAACAAGGTACATCTTTTTTTCATGGGAGCTTATTTGCTAAGAACTCTATAGTTAAGCGTACTTGGTGGGGAGCAATCTCAGGATGGGTGACTTGGGAAGTTTTCTCGGGTGCATACGAGTGAGGCCAAAGTGCGCTAGAAAGACTTGTGTTGGTCTGTAGGGCTAGTCTACAGTCTCCATGCGTAGTCACGACGATCCAAGGGGCCGGGGTGTTACAAATGGTATTAAAGCAACCTTGCGACCGTGGCTGATTGTGTGTTCAGTGCACCTAGCAGGGGAAAAGATCCTGAAACTTTGGTCCAACGAGGACGTTGTATTCTTAAGTGGGGATGAGTGTGATACCTCAAATTTAGCTTGAAAAGGGATTGATAGACTATTCATATCAACAAGGTACATCTTCTTTTATTAGAAGTCCATTTGCTAAGAACTCCACAGTTTAGCGTACTTGGTGGGAAGCAATCTTCGGATGGGTGACCTCCAGGGAAGTTTTCCCGAGTGCGCACAAGTGAGGTCAAAGTGCGCTGGAAATTTTTGTTTTCTCCCTACAGGAGAGTTGTTCTACCCATATATTGGTTTTGATATTTCTCTCTATGAGAGTTTGGAGTTATAAAGTTTGGTTTGTAATTGATTTGTTGGTAGAGATTAATGCGAAAATACAGCAGACACCAAAATTGGAATTACCATCAACTACATTAAATTCGATTCTATCTCAAGACTACAACAGATCGAAAGACCCCTTCGTAAAAGACTGTATCAAACAACGATCTGAAAGAGGATATTCAAAATTGGTAGATCTCATATACAACGATCGTACTTTTGAAAATTTTGAATTATCTTTAGTTAAAATTGTTATCAGTTTTTATCTTTGATATAAATGTTGTGTGACTTTTTATAAATAAATCAGGTATTATTAAAAAAAATTTGAAAAAAATAACCACAACACAAGTACCAATGTCCATAAGTTTTAATTACTAAACACTAATCATCATAGACTATGCCAGTTGACATGTCATTTTCCATCCTCTTATGTACCAAAATACTCAACCCAAACAAACCGCAAATATTAACCGATATTATCCACCTGTCACCTTCCCACTTGCGCAAAATAAAATAAAAATAAATATAAAACAAAAAACGGATTTTCCAGATTGTAATCCAACTTAAAAAATTGATTCAATGAAAATAAAGAAACCTACAACATTTTCTCTTTATATATAATCACGTTTCCACATCCCTTTTAACCTCTCTTTTCCTTTCTCTCTCCTCCACCACATATATTTCTCTCTCCTAAATGACGGGTCAAATAGTAATCCGATCATCACATATGGATCTTACCCGTCGAAATTCGCCGGCTACACAAACCCCAACTCCACCAAAACGTATGAAGAAATCTTTATCTAACGTCGGAGAAGTTGCCGGGGGAACAGCGGCGAATTGTGCTGTAGTCACGTGTTGTTGCCCGTGCGTTATGTTTGAGTGTATACTTTTGATCGTCTATAAAGTTCCGGCGAGCATTTTCCGGCGAATATGGCGAAAGAAACGACAAAAAAGATTGATTAAGAAAAAAGTAGGGTTTTTGAAAGAGGAAGAAAGCGGATGTTCCAGTGTAGGTGAGGTATACGATAAGAGATATGTCGATGAAGTATCTGACGTTGATTTGAAAGAGTTTGAGATGATTAAGGTTTCTATTGATGGATCGGCGGTTGAATTGGATAAAAAGATGTGGGACCGGTTTCATAATACAGGGTTTTGGAGAAGTCCTTCCCAGAGAGAGTAGAATTCAAATTGGTAACTGTTTTGATGATCGGGTTTTAGACGGATAAAACCCGTATAATCGGGTTGTTTTGAAATGGTCATGAGTCATGCTCTGGTACGTGACCGTGTGTATGGATGAAATTGTATCCGTCTTTGGTTATGGGATATTATTATTATTGAACACAAAACACGTCATCTATAGTATGTGTTATGTTCTTAATTTTGTGTTATTTGTGAGTTGTGATATTGCGTCTGTTTGCCCTGCCGTAAGGTTGGTGCTAAAACGACAACTTGTGTATGAATATGAATATAGCTGAACATATGAATGAATATACTTTCTCTGTTTTACATTACTCGTTAAATCAACTTTTGTATTATTCATTATTTTGTGGTAATTTATATTTTAGGACTATTATAGGCAAATATATATATATATATATATATATATATATATATATATATATATATATATATATATATATATATATATATATATATATATATATATATATATATATATATATATATATATATAATTATGTGTATCTTGTTTTATTTGTCTCATTGCATTCTTTTTACAATTTCAAATTATATATTGAACTATACACATCTAAAACTAATAAAAACTTAATATTATTAAACTCAAAAAACTTAATATTATTAAAGTATGCGATTAGACAATTCAAACATCATCTCAGCTTGACTATAGTTTTTCTAACGCATAAGCCGCAATATATAAAATAAGCTTACATAATAAATAGTCTCAAAAACCCTTAAGTAACGAGAATTTCAGAATAGAAGAAGTATAATTATGGATATAAAAGATCCGACAAACGCATTGAACTGTAAAAAATGTGTTTGGAGCAAATCGGAGAAAATATATTTTAAAAAGAGATTTTATTTTGGCAACTCTGTAAATTTGTGGATTGTAATGATTGATTATTAATGATGTGGAGTATATAAATATACTAATACTAATATAATCATTTGAGAGTATTATGATTTTGATAAACAACACCATTATATGTTAAAATATTGATATTTATTTTGAATTGTTGAGTTTTATAATTAACTATATAGATTTCCGTGTAAAACACATATGCTATAAATACTTACTCATATGAATAATTAGAGGTGTTCATTCGGGTAATCGGGTCGATTTCGGACGGGTGTCATTTAGTTCGGTTGTATTTTTGATCGGTTATTTTTCGGTTGTTTGGTATGACGGGTCACACTCGGGCCGGTTAGTCACGGTTCGGTTAAAGATCGGTTATTCGAGCTATCGGGTTAGCATCGGTTCGGTGTCGGTTGAAGTTCGAGTCGAGTGTTAATCGGTGTCGGGTTGCTATCGATTAATAATTGGTTCGATTTTGTCGGGTACAGATCATGTTCAATTTTTTTTTTACCAGAATTCGGCTACGTATTATTAATTATTATCGATCGAGTCAATATCAAAATAAGTTGTTAGTGAATTTTTAATTAATGACAAGATTCCCTTTACTTAAAGCAAAATAGTTAAAATGCAAATGAGTTAGTGATCATTATTACTTTGTTACTTTTAAAAGTAAATTTACTTGTTTGACCGGAAATTAAAAATATAAAGTTCTATCAATTTTCATCTAATACGATTAAAAGTAGTTAAATAAACATTGACCATTGATTATTAACTCTAAATATATGAAATCATGTATTTATAAAATTTAATTTATTAAAATATCTATAACTTTATCAGATTAACTAATAAGGTGATTGAATATAAGTATATCATACTTCTATGTTAAAAATTGGTTCAGGTTTAAAGCAATTCGATCTAAAATTCGTTCGGGTTAAGTCGGTTTTAGCCGGATCGAGTTTGGTTTCGAGCATGATTCGAGTCGAATATGACTCGAGTCGGTCATTTTTAGGTTCTTGTAATCTCGGTTAACGGTTATGTGTCGATTACAGTTCGGGTTTAGCTTTCCCATTTTCGGTTGTCAACTGGTTCGGGTACAACATCGGTTCGGGTATTGTCGGTTCGATAAACCTAAAAAAGGATGACATTTTCGGGTCGGTTTACTTTCGGTTCCGGTTCAGGTTTTCCAGTCGGGTCACTTTTGAACAGCTCTATAAATAATGATATTATTTTATAAAATTAATTTATTTACAACATAAACTTAACTATTAAATCTATATATTTCCTGTGAAATTATCATTATCAAATTGAATAAATAATTTATTAATAAAGGACACTTTCGGTATCCAGCACAAGGCAGGGTCCTCGTGGGGTTTTTTTTCCTGAAAGATGCAGACAAATCATACCCGTTCCCCCAAAGAGGGGTAAAAAGAGATGCGTGCAGCCAATAAAACCCCCAATTGAAACTTGCGCCAAGTAGAGGTCGAACCTCAAACCTTCTGCTCCACATACAGATGCTCTATCCATTGAGCCACAAGCGCTTTTCGTATTTGAGACAAATAAAAGTTTAAAAAGTCTTTAACTATGATTAATAGGAGGGATGATTCAGTTGAAAGAATAACCAAATTAGTTAAATTATTCATTATATGATATGATGCTGATTTATGATCTAAGTTAATATAGAATTATATGTATATATTATTATTTTGGTTCATATAAGAAAATATAGTATTTCAATAGATCACCACATATCGTTATAGTCAATCAAAAAATTTAACATGTTTTGATGAGTTAATTGTTTCCCTAAATATCAAGTGAAATACTTAAAGTTTCTTTGTCAATAATAGAGGAAAAGCTGTAAAAATTTTAATGACAGGGTGACACGTGTTTAACGTCGTTTCTTCATTAATATCTTTTATTGATTTTACGTTGAGACTATTTATCTTTTATTTGCAAAATAAGAATAAAGAGTATGTAACATTGTATTGTAATTCAATCTCATTCATTGTAAAGTATGGTATTTTTTTGAAATTAGTTTGGAATTAAACCTTCGATGTAATAACAAAAATTTAAACATCTATAACCCAGGAAATATAATACTTTTGAGTAAAGAATTAACAACATTTGATGCATAACATGAACGACTATATATGGATACAATATTGCAAAGCACAATCGACACAGAGATTATACATTTAACTGAATTTAGCTAAGTTTTTTCTTTCGATTTTTCTCTATTTATTTGGGTTACTAACTATAAGACCTATATAACAAATGCCAAAACTCATATTTAAAAATACAAATTCTTTAATTACACACTCTCAACGTAAGACTCGTCTTATACATGGTTAAATAATTCAATTATTTCAAATCATTATAATATGAGATTCTCGTTTTGAGGTCATCTCACCAAGAAACAAACTTTTGAAGAGTAACTCATTTAAAAAACCCCTTGTAAATAAAACATTATATGACTATCGACAGTTTTTAAGTCTTTTACTTGCATGATTATATTAATATTAACATGGTAAAAAAAATACTCTTAATCTATTTTGTTAAAAAATATGACTATCGACAGTTTTTAAGTCTTTTACTTGCATGATTATATTAATGATAAATCATATATATATATATATATATATATATATATATATATATATATATATATATAATATATATATATATATATATATATATATATATATATATATATATATATATATAATATATATTATTATTATATATATATATATATATATATATATATATATATATATATATATATATATATATATATATATATATATATATATATATATATATATATATATATATATATATATATGTGTTTGATAAGGAAATTCCACGTGGTAATCCTAAGGTTTTGGGTTTATCACGTGGTAACCAAAACTTTGCAGAAATCCATATGGTAATCCGGAGGTTTACTAAATTGTCTCGTCGTGACTTTTATGCGCACAAAACGTTAGCAAATTTTAATTTCAAAGTTTTAAAGGTTGTTCTACGCCATTTTGTGCCATTCACCATTTTAAATTCCATCACTTTTAACCTTTTCACCCAAAACAAAAATCCTAACTCTACCATCTTTCATTCAAATCATATTTTTCCCCCAAATTCAAATATAATACTTGAAATGCTGAATTAGGGCTTATGTTTTGGAGAAAAAGGTCGAATTAAACTGACGGAGATTGATATGGTGAGTCACATAAATAGGCATACAATAGTCTTAAAGCTTTGAAATCACGTTAACGTTTTATGTGCATAAAGGTAAGGGTGGAATAATTTGGTAAACCTCAGGGTTACCGCGTGAATTTTTTTAAAAGTTTTGGTTAACATGTGGAAAACCCAAAAACTCAAGGTTACCACGTGGAATTTTTCTATTTAATATATACATTTTTAGTTGATCTTTTAACATAAACCTGCAGTTTTCGACTTGTCCGTAGGCAAGATGACAATACTTTAGTTACCTATTTCTAACGAAATAAAACAAAGATTAAAAGTAAATATAATTATTAATTACAGCTTAATCTAAATAATTTTTATAGGCTGAATCCCAAAACAAAAACGTTTATTTCAGAACATATGAAGAAAATTAGGTCAATTCGACATTAAACATTCAAATTTTAGGGTAAAAAAAAAATGAGAATCCATTCAAGTATCTCATAATTCATGTATAGTGATGATTAATCATTAAGTTGTTTAAGATTTATTGAATTATCGATTTGGGTAAAGACCTAGGGTTTGTGTTGAAAATAATTTTTGGGCCTGAATCCGTTCATATTATATCAATTTAACATTCAACTTGCTGCATTAATCAATTCAAGCATGAAGATATTAAAATTTCAAAAAGAAAAATAGAATAAAATTAGTTGATTATAAATTTGATGTTAATTATTAATTTTACGTCACATAAATTAAACTGATTTCATTATGCATTTTTAATTCAAATTTGATCTCTTTTAATATAATGAAAAATAATAAACTACAAGTATACCACTGTGAGATCTTATATATTTAAAATTGCGAAATAAAACAACAATTGTTAAATATTTATAACCTACAAAATAACTATATACTATTACAATATATGAATAGAAAAGGCGAGCAAAAAATTATAAACCTTGAATGCGTCTACAAAGGGATTGAGTAATACAACGTTCTATCAACTCAAAGAATAATATCAAAATAGATACCGCAAATTATTCCACTTAGATCTAAATCACTAGTGTGCTAGAATCGAGAAAATAATAAAAGAAGAAGAAAGCAAAGGCTAAGCAACATTTTCTTTATATAATTTTCCTAGTTAGCTTGCTATTACTCACTATCAGGCCTATTTATATAAAAGGTAAAAAAAATCATATTTTAAAAATCATTTATTCAAATAAAGCCTATTATGACCATTGTGGGTAAGTGAGTGCTTTACCTTATTAGTATTAACATAGTAAAACTTGATCTTTGATATATTTTGTGGGACCAATTAGTATTATACATTTAACTGATTTTAATCTAATCTTAAAAGTCCAAAACTTACGTTATTCTCTAGTAAGCAACCTTTGTATATTAAATGCACAATTCATATCTCTATTTTAATCCTTATTCGGTATTTGAATGGGATCCAATAAAACAATTGACTAATTTAGGTTTAGTTTAATGATGTGTCCTTAAATAAGGAATTATGTTGTGATTTGAGGTTTGTTCATGCTATCCATCAAATCTTGCGATAAGACCACTTCAAAATGCCAAGCTGACCTGCACAATCAAAAAGGATTAGGACGGTCAAAAATAATTTTCTAGGGATCTATTTCGATGCCCAAGTCAGTGTTTATATGATAAAAATTTTCTTAATAAGTACTCTATAAGTACATAGTTGCTTTTAGCATGGTGGTTTTTTCCTATGGCTTTATTAGCGTGAGGCTTAATGTAAGAATTTAATGAAGACCCTGTCTTATTCTATAAACGTGCTTACAAAATTCCAAGTTTCTTGTGAAGATTTATGAAATATTTTCAGTTTTTAATCAATGCATAAGTAACAAATTGTTTGATTCTTATGCTTGAGTAAATTGTACTTTTTATTGACAATTACTTACCTTTTATAGCTTGGCTTCGGGTATATATAGCCCATCATTAGATTTTCAAAGAATGTCCCAAATACCTTTAGTAGATGTTTTCTACAATTTCAAAAATATCGCCTTGTATAAATGGCTACAACCATTAAAGTTTCAAATACTCATTGGTCCCCTAGAGGTGCATTCAACGTCGTCCTAATAAGAATTTCCCTTCTTAAAAGCTGACACACGTCCCACTATGAGAAAAAGAAACTTCTTGGCATTACCACTTGAGTGACCTATGTACTGCGGATGTACTTATGAGACATCTTTACATTAGTACACCATCCTTTTGTGGCTCTTTATTTCCTCTTCATGCTAAGTAATTTCATCCTCCTTGAATTAGACACCAATTTTTTTTGTTGGAATTTAGAGTATATAATGGTAATTAGAAATGTTTAATTAATTATATTAAATAAATAATTTAATTAAATTAATTAAGAATATCCCAAAGTGTGTATTTAAAGAAAAGGAAAAATGGGACAGAACAAAGTGCGCGGCTAGCGGAGTTTTACGCGGCCCGCGGAGCCAGGTAGAAGTAAGTTCGCACCCCGCGGAGTTTTGGGCGGCCCGCGCACCCTGCTCCTGCGTGCGGGTTTTGCTTCGTTCTTGCTCTGTTTTGTTTTGTTGGTTAATATATAACCATCAACGGTTTATATGGAGCAACACTTTGTATGAATCGGTCTCGGGTTTCACGGATCAACCTTGTGTTTCATGGAGCAACACTTTGCTTCATGAAGTAGTGTGAGCTATTCTATAAATATAGAATGCTTGTGTGTTATTTGATACATCCATGTTTCTGATTTTCTTCTCTTCTTGAGCATTTCAATCAAGAACATGCAATCCTTGATTATGAATTTCCATATTTCCTTCCGTTTAAGTTTTTCTTATGTTATTCTAATTTCCATGTGCTAAGAAGTTAGTGTAATTCTTTGTATCTCAGAACATATTTCCGGTTTATTCCCAAGCACCGTGTCGGGAGGAAATGATGTTTTAGGAAAGAGCATCTCGCCTAGAATTGATATCAAGATCCAACAAAATCTTCTTGTTACTATGATCGATATATGATGATTCCCGATGATCAAGATTGCATTTGGTGTATGTCAAGCAAAGGTTTGAACTTGTCATATGAAATTTGGTTTTCTACTACAAACTTGTAACTTTATTTTATTGTTATTTATAAAATTAAAGTCACATTTCCAACAATCTAAAACATCATTTTCTAAAGTTAGTATGACAAGTCTCAATGTTTACCACAAACTTTGTCATAATCGACAAATTTGTTGGGAAAGTTTTAAGTTTGCTTATATGAAAGTTACACCATGATCGGGTGATGAGATAATCGTAGATGTAACACCCCGGCCCAACGGACCATCGATGACTACTCTTGCAGACTGTAGACTGGCCCCATAGACCAACATAAGTCTTTCTAGCGCACTTTGGCCTCACTCGTGCGCACCCATGAAAACTTCCCAGGAGGTCACCCATCATGAGATTGCTTCACACCAAGCACGCTTAACTGTGGAGTTCTTAGCAAATGGACTTCCATGAAAAGAAGATGCACCTTGTTGATATGACTAGTCTATCAATCACTTTTCAAGCTAAATTCGGGGTATCACACTCTCCCCCACTTAGGAATACAACGTCCTCGTTGGACCGTCATTTCAGGATCTTTTCCCCCGCTAGGTGCACTGAACACACAATCAGCTACTGTCGCAGGTCGGCTCTAATACCATTTGAAATCACTGAACAAACAAAGTGCAAACATTACAAAAGTTCTATAATGTTAATAGACTAAGATAAGGCATTTAAATGTTCCAAAGAAAAATTAGAGTTGTGGTCTTGTGGTATATTGCCTTGTAAAGTTCTATAACCCACAAATCTGGGGCTTGGAAAGTATCTGCTATTTAGGAACATAATGCAAATTATCACCTGCATCACCGTTTTGCAATATATTAAAGCTTTTTGAACTTACCGTGACCGAAAGTTAAGCCGATACAGACTTGAAATCATCTGCGACCAATAGTTTTTTGTCGTTACATTGAGCATAACTAAAACAACATTTTTATATTATGTTTAAGCACCTCTTTTGGGAAAGTATTTTGAACACTTGAACTGGTAGACTTGGTAACTTGATACCCCTTGTAATGATTATTTTTCCCTCTTTGCTTCAACTGACATGTTATGCTTGTTTAAAGAGAAATACTTCTTGTTTCCTTCTTTTTTCATTGTCTGTCCATATTAGTTAATAGTTCTATTCTGTTTTACTTGTCATTTTGTAACACCCCGGCCCAACGAACCACCGGTGACTACTCTTGCAGACTGTAGACTGGCCCCATAGACCAACACAAGTCTTTCCAGCGCACTTTGGCCTCACTCGTGCGCACCCATGAAAACTTCCCAAAAGGTCACCCATCCTGAGATTGCTCCACACCAAACACGCTTAACTGTGGAGTTCTTAGCAAATGGACTTCCATGAAAAGAAGATGCACCTTGTTGATATGACTAGTCTATCAATCCCTTTTCAAGCTAAACTCGGGGTATCACAGTAGAGATTTTTGAAATGGTGTATTGATTCGATAAAAGAATGTGTTGGTTTGTTAAAGAGACACGTTGGTTCATAAAAGAATGTGTTGGTTCGATAAAGGGACACCTTAGTTCATGAAAATACACGTTGGTTCAAGAAGAGTTGTGGTGTTTCTTGTACTCTTGATCAAGTTATGTAAGAGAGATGGACATAATTACATGGTAGAGATGATATTTCTCAAGTATGTAAGTTCTCTATGTTAATTTCATATGTTTATTATTTTTATGATGTTAGAGAAGTATGATATGTTACATGTTTAAGCAAGTTCATATATCCATGGAATTTGGTAAAGTAAGTGATCATGGTTATTTGGTCATGGTTATCATTTGGTGTAAATGATGATACTCCATTTTTATTTATCAAAGAAATTTGATGGTTGGAAGTATAAGTAACTTACCATGATTTTTATGATGATTAATATTATCATCAAAGATGGATAATGTTTGCTATCTTTTGTGTTTACAAGTTTTGTTTTATGCATGATAAGATGATATATTTCATAGACATGTTTTTGACATGTTTATCTTATTTTATTATAAAAAGATGATAAGTGTTATTATCAAGTTGGATTATATTGCTTTTATAGTTCTTTAATGGTAATATGTTAAGTTTTGGGTTTTTGCATGTTTGGTATGACAAGATAAATTTTGACATACAAGTTAAACATTATGTGTTTGTTATGTTTGGTTATCTTTTGACCAAGTCCAATAATGTTTTTGTTATTGATGTATGTTTCACCTTTTGAGTGAATTGTTTTTTAAAAGGTTGCATGATCCATGTTTAATTAACAATAAAGTTAATTAATGTATAAAGTATATTATTGCTATGTTGTTACAACAAAATTTCATGTTGTATTATTTTGTTTCATGTATGTGTAGAATTATTTCCATGTGATTGTGCATGATTCAAGTTAGTCTTTATGATATATTCTTTGATTGGTTATTACCAATGTTATTTAATTTTGAACATATAATTTTATATGGGTTTGTCATATGTATACTTTTACCCAAGGTTATATTAATTTATTAATATTGGAAAAGGGTATAAAGTTTATGACATGAATAAATTTACAGGTTTATCATCAAGGATTCATTAAAAGTAAATTTTAATGTAAAGGTGATGTTAAACAAGAATATGGAAATCTAATAATGTTTTAAATAAAGGTTGAAAGTTGTCAACATTATTATAAACTCGAAATTTTATTTATTAAAGTCTTTTATTATGAAGGTTAAGTTCCATAATGTTAAATAAATAAAAAGAGTTTAATGATTATATAAGTATGTTTATATATCAAATAAATGATAAAGACATTTGTCTTGTTTTATTTTGATATATATGATGGTTTAATCTTATATAATTTAAATGTTGATTTGCTAAGTAAAGCAAGATATGAATTATCTTATTACTACAGTGATTAATGTATTAATTGAAATTCATATGATACTCTTAATCTAGAGTATATGCCAACACTTTAAGTTTTATTATGGTAATTAAAATACCATAATATGTTATTATTTTGATTTTCAAGATGTGCATTATTTGCATGAGTATACGTAAAATTTATACTAATATTTATATTGGAGAAAAGTACTAAATTAGTGTTATTCCGGTTAATGAGTATGTTAAGGTATCTTATATTGTCAGATAACGCCTAAATAAATTTGGTGTGACAATATAGAAGGATTTAACTATTTAAGTTAAAGTTGATATTAAATGTTTTTCTTTGGTTTAAAGTATTTATTTTATAGAAAAATCTTAATCATTTCGGTACAAAGGAAATTTATTTTGAATTATCTCAAGATTCAAAATAAGGATGCATCTATATAGATTATGTTATTTATAACATCTACTATGAGTTCTATTTATTAGAACAAGGGATATTATATTTCAATGATATTTGATTATAATACAAAGTGATGCAATTTTGGTTTGAAAATTTATTTTCAATGATAGATAGGTTTGAATACCTACAAGTTTGTACAAATGGTTATAACATTTTGATCCTTTAAGAATGATTTGCTTATCTTTTGATAAATCATGTATTTCTAAAAGAGGAAAATAAGTTAGTTTTACTAAGGAAAGTTTTTAACGAAGTTTGGTTTTGTTAAAGTTTTTGAATTAAAAGGTTTTTAATATCTTGTATTCATATTTCTAATATGAAGGTTTACCCATGATTATGTATTTTGATACTTAAGTATTATATAAGTTTAAGCTTTCTAAAAGAAAGTAAGTAGTGATGTGTTCATCATGGGAATAATGTTTGAAGTTTAGTAACTTAATCTCCAAGTAAGTATAATAATATGTTATAGATAGATTTTCATATTATATGAAGATTGGTGAGCATGTAATAATGTTCAAGATGTATTAAGTGGTGTTATACTTAATATGATAATTTATTATTGAATTTATTTCAATAAGTTTACCGAAAATACAATGGTTAAATAATTGTTTGTATTTTCATATGGTATGTTATATCATATATTTTTATAAATTATGATATATTTATTTTGGAATTGTATAAGTTAAGTTGACAAAGTAATATGTCATATTCCTTCTATGAAGGAAATGGGGGAAGTAAATGTTAAATGGATTTTTAACATAAAAGTTTAAGGACTAAGAAATAAGTAGTTTATTATACTTAAGGTTAAGTCCAAATTTACCCTCATGTCTTCCAATTGTAATTATTTTCTAAATATTTGGAATGATTATAAAATTGGATGTAATTTTGATTTATACAAGATTCAAATTGTTTTATAGTTGTCAAGTAAAGTTTTACGTACAACTTAAAGTTCCTTTATAAGGAAATTATTTGAATTGTCCAAAATGTTTATGTTGTACCATGGATTTAATTAATTTTATAGTGGAAGTTCTTCAAGTTTGAAGAGGTACTCAAGTATGAGTTTGATTTTTAGTGAATTGGCCATTCTCTATGTTGATCAAAGTATATGTGTTTGTGGGGGAGGTATACCAAGTTTTGATCACCCAAGAACAAACAAACTTTTAACTTATTCTACTATGATATTAATGTTATTTGTCAAGACTTAGACAAATATGTAAGCGGTATAGTTTAAAAAATACTCATCTTTGTGATGTTTAAGCCAAAGTTGTGCACAAAAACAATCTAGTTTGATTGACAAGTGGCTTGTATAAAGTATTGATAGTCGAGTGTAACTTTGATAATGCTATGACATCTAATTGAGGCAAAGCCGAAAATTAGGGCTTATAAAAGAAGGGATCACATTTCTTGACTATGTGAACAAAGTTCAAAGCTAGACAAAGTATTCTTACTAATGTCTAGGTATTTCATGGTTTAATGAAATTGGTACATGCCCATTCTTCAACACCATGAGTGAAACCCAATTCGACGCTAGAAGAAACATCTAGTCTTGAATTCAATTTGGATTGATCGCTCATCAGATGTTGGGAAGCAACACTTAAGTGATCCTAAGTTGCTTTATTCGTGATGTTGACAAATGAGGTAGTAGAGTAGTTCCTCGAGGTCTCCAATTTCTAAAGTTATTAAGATCTCTAGATTGAGTGCTTTATTCACGAAAGCATGATAAACCAGGAGAAGCTACCTATATAAGTTTGGGGTCTGGCCGCCTCAACGAAATCAAGGGGCATACTTATGATTTCAAAGAACTTATGAATAGATATGGACACATGGCCATTAACGTGTTAAGGATGTAAGATTAATGAATTATTTCGTGTGCACTACTCCTTCAATTGATTGGATATATCTGCTTAATTCAATCCGGAAGGACATTAGGGGATATGATCAATTGTAAAGATGAGTGGTACTAGGTGTCAATTCAATCCGGAAGGACATTGGCATTGATGCATGAAATGGGTTGGAGATTATGGATCGCAAAAGAAGAAAAAGATTATATACTCTAAATGGGGGAGGATTGTTGGAATTTAGAGTATATAATGGTAATTAGAAATGTTTAATTAATTATATTAAATAAATAATTTAGTTAAATTAATTAAGAATATCCCAAAGTGTGTATTTAAAGAAAAGAAAAAATGGGACAGAACAAAGTGCGCGGCTAGCGGAGTTTTACGCGGCCCGCGGAGCCAGGCAGAAGTAAGTCCGCACCCCGCGGAGTTTTGGGCGGCCCCCGCACCCTGCTCCTGCGTGCGGGTTTTGCTTCGTTCTTGCTCTGTTTTGTTTTGTTGGTTAATATATAACCACCAAGGGTTTATATGGTTATTATAATCATGTTTCTTGGGATATGTGGGTTGAGTGAAAAGCGACTTTGATTCATGAATCGGTCTCGGGTTTCACGGATCAACCTTGTGTTTCATGGAGCAACACTTTGCTTCATGAAGTAGTGTGAGCTATTCTATAAATATAGAATGCTTGTGTGTTATTTGATACATCCATATTTCTGATTTTCTTCTCTTCTTGAGCATTTCAATCAAGAACATGCAATCCTTGATTGTGAATTTCCATATTTCCTTCCATTTAAGTTTTTATGTCATTCTAATTTCTATGTGCTAGGAAGTTAGTGTAATTCTTTGTATCTCAGAACATATTTCCGGTTTATTCCCAAGCACCGTAGTAGGGAGGAAATGATGTTTTAGGAAAGAGCATCTCGCCTAGAATTGATATCAAGATCCAACAAAATCTTCTTGTTACTATGATCGATATATGATGATTCCCGATGATCAAGATTGCATTTGGTGTGTGTTAAGCAAAAGTTTGAAGTTATCATATGAAATTTTGTTTTCTACTACAAACTTGTAACTTTATTTTATTGTTATTTAACCCTGAACTATCAACTAATCTTTGCTCCCTGAATTATTAATAATTATATTATCCTTGAATTAAAGTCCCTGGTCTTTACATATACAAATCATTCACGTATTGAATATATATTGTCAAATTGATTTTCGTACATAAACCTTCAGCTTCAACTGATCAGGAAAAAATGATTGTTCAAAGTAGGGCAATTTAAAAGCCTATGAAATATTTAGTTATTATACTTGCTATGGGATTTCAATACCCAATTAATTTCCAACAAATCTTGCGAGCGACGGCCTTATGGTGAAACTACGTTACAACAGTAGCTCAATAACCCAATTTTTATTTTTAAAATACGCGATGACTAAATTGATCAATTTAAGTTTATAATTGATATATTTAATGTAATTATTGATTTTTTTAATAAGATATCACTAATCATTTATAATATATTACTTGAAGATCAAAATTGAGCACTTTAAAATTATAATTGGTCACTTTTTAAGGTTGTAATGGAATCCCTTAAGATCATAAGTTATACTTGATCACTATACAAGTGATGCCTTATAATTTAGCACTGTAAGTTTTAAATTGATCACATTAAGGTTGTAATTTATCATTTTAACTAATTACACTAGTTCAGAACATATCATTTAAGGTTAGAATGGATCACTTAAAAAAAAGTCATAATTGATTGGTCATATACTTTATGTTGAAATTGTTTGTTTTAAGCTCATATATAATTTATCACTTTTATCTCAAAATTGCTATAAAAGGTCATAATTGATCCATTTAAATTTCTATACTTTAGTTCAAATTGATCACTTTAAGATTAAAGTTGATCACTTTTAGGTCAATATTAATCAAAACCGCAACTTTAGAAAACAACTAAAAAACCACAAAATTGAAACTGGATCTGGCCGTATGTATTTGGTCTTAGCATGAGACAGTGTTTTGTGAGAGTTTCGTTTACTTTCTATGAGAAGAAGAAAATGTCGATGAGTTACCATAGGTAAAAATGTTCATTTTATGGTAACAAGTATTATATTCGAATTGTTGTGCCCCGCAGAATCCTTAATGAATAAAGTGCAAAACACATTCATAACTTGAAATTAGCATTAGATACTCATAATGCTAAAAAGTAGAATTAGAATAAGTACGTATAGATTCTAACATCCTTCCGTTGACGTTTAGAAGAATCAGTGAATAAATAATCATGTCCCTAGCTATTTGTTTTATATTTTAGTGATTTTGATTTGGGGCATAAAAAAACTAGTTATAAAACTAATGCTAAATTAACTAATCAGAGTATTCCTTCCAAAAAAAAAACACTAGTAATTAAGATAATATGACTCTTTAAATTTGAAGGTCTTGTGTATGCGGTGGGTAAACACACTATAATAAATTTAACTTTTTCCGACATTAGATTTAGTGTCATTAAAAAAATGTCACTAATTTATATTTTAAGTGAAATAAATTTATGGAAAAACTATAAGAAAGTACCTAATCTATATACCTTTTTCTAAAAAACTGCTTTATATAAAAAGTTTTGCAAAACACTACCTTTTACTGATTTTCGTCAGTTGACTGTTAACATTAACGTTGACCTGCACAAAATTATATTATATAAGGTAGTGTTTTGCAAAGAATTGTATTATATAAGGTAATGTTTTGCAAAGAATTGTATTGTATAAGGTAGTTTTTTGTGCAGGTCAATGTTATTGTTAACATTCAACTAACAAAAATCAGTAAAATGTAGTATTTTGCAAAGAATTGTATTATATAAGGTAGTTTTTTGCAAAAATTTTTATATGAGGTAGTTTTTTTTTTAAAAAAAAAGGTGTATAGAATAGGTAGTTTCATATAATTTAGCCTAAATTTATATTTTTATTTTAATTTCCACTATAAAGTGATTTAGTGACACTTTATATGGTCTTTAGTGGCATATATAATTGTTATTATAGTCTATAGTGACATTTATGAGAAATGTCATTAGATCCTATGTCGCAAAAACTTTAGTGTGAGTTTTTAATATACTACTTAAGAGTCTATTAAATATCACTAATTCCTCAATATACACTATTAGAAATTTAAAATAGCGACATTTAAATTAAATGTCGCTAAATATATCCCAATAAAAGCAAATTATATTGTAGTGACATTTGATGAGAGTAAATTGCTAGAATCTTGTGTTAATAGTTTTTGTTAAATAAGTTTTGAGATATTTTTATCTCTATTTAGGTAATATTTATGAGTTAAATATAAAAAAGGTAAATATATGGTTCCTTTGAACGGAGTACTTAATTTTGATCAAATAAATAATAAATATATTTTGCCTCCCAAGAGATTTAAGAATTTGTTATATAAATTTTGATGTAGGGGCTTACATCCTCATACCATACTAGACCTAAAAGGCTAAATGGAATATTTGTTAAAGGCTTTAATACCTCTATATATGATTGACCGTATTTTCTAAGAACACGTTCATGAACGAGTAATTTCATGAACGTGCAAACAAACAAATCTATGTATATATAAATATGGCTTAACTTACAACACTATTCATCAATGTTCACTCTCTCACTATTCTTTACTGTTCATAAGTGTTGTTGATGAATAGTCATTATTGCTTCGTTTGCACCTTTGCCTGTTGTGTGGCTGGGAGCATTAACTCTGCTCATTAATGCTATGTGTACTTTGTTTGTGCTCCATGTTTTATGGGCGACTCTTCATCATGCCATTGATGAGTCATTGCTGCGGGGTTCATATATATAAGGTAATATAAGCATTATTCTTACATTTTTTGGGGTTTCACAACAGTTGCATTATTGTTTATGTTCATTTAATGTGCTCTATGGTGTAGAGACAGGTTCTTCCTTCTGTTTGTTGATATTTTTTTCTTATTATTGCGATTCTTGCCCCATTTATGTTTTCTCTCGTAGTTTTTTTTTTATTGGGGAAAGGGTGATCGCTCTCCTGTTTTTGGAACTGGTCGTTTTCCCCCTTTGTTTTTGTAGTTTTCCTCTTTTCTCTGTTATTGTGTTTGCTTTGTATCCATCTGCTAGAATTATTGCTGAACAACAAAGGCTGTTACAAGAGATTACCTAGAGAAGTAATACTACCTTTGTGGTTTGTAGAGTCTCTATATGGTATATTGAATGCTACCTCTAATGTGGCTTACGTTGTTGTTCTGGCGAGCAAGGGATCGAATCCGTTTTAAAAGTTGGTAATACTTGTATGGATCTGCTTGAATTAGGAGAGGGAGCGACTACTGATTGTTTACACAATATTGTATCAACTTTTCGACTTTGTATTCGACATATATCTAAGACCAAGTTTGAGGAATGTGATAGGTTGGATATCAATATCTCATTCTATTTGGCAAATGATCATGTTGTATGAAGGGGAAGTTTTGAGGGTGAGAGTGAATTGTATTCAATGATCGGAAGGCGAGTGTCCCACATCTACTGATCCGCATATCAGATTGTCTGTTCTTCTATACCTCTCCTCTTAAAAAGGTAGAGGCTCGGATTAATGAACTAGCTGCACCTACTACAAATTTAATTCGACTTCCTCCTGATTTTCCTTCTCTTTTCAGAAAAGGAAACCCGCCTGCTGCGAATTTATCATAATGTTTTTTCCCATATGGTTATATATGGGTGTTTGCTCATTTCCAACACCTAAGGTATCTGTGTTTTGGAGATGTAATCGATATTCCAAGTATGAAAGAAATTTGTAGATGATATTGATACCTATGCTTTATTTGTTTCCAGATAGAGGAATGACGTATGTTTCCAGAAATCCACTTTGTATGAAAAGCATAACCATGTGAATACATAATTATGTGTATGTTGCTAGAAACAGATGTATTGTTTGCTTATCATCATTGATGAGAAAATCTACATTAAAAAAACGATGCAATGATTGTAGCGTTTGTTGCAGGTAAATCAATGGCTACGTTGCCAGAATTATATAGCTATTCTTTTGTAGTGTGTTACAAGAAATTAGGTGGTTTATGTTGCCAGGAATTAATAGTTCCGAGGGACAAATTTGGCAAAAAGCCTCATATACATATGCCTGTTTCACTATCATATAGTTTGTAGGCGCTTTCATGAAATGAGGTTTAAAAAATATAATAATTAACCTATTTTAGCAATACATTATAGGGAAATAAGGTTTTATTTATTTCCAGATAGAGGAATAGCGTATGTTACCAGGAATCCATGTTGCATGAAAAGCATAAACATGCACTACTAAAAAAGTTGTCTATATCTACACTTAATTAGCCTCACTTAATTAAGTGTAATTGTCTTATTTTAGTTAGGCATGCTTATTAAGCGTGGGAACCATGACAACGCTTATAAGTGTGACTATCAGCTTTTAATATCAGGCACGCTTATTAAGCGTGACTAAACACTATCAAATTTAAAAATGTAAAATTCATTCGAAAATCTATATTAGACTCGCGCTACAGTACTTGGCCCTTCGCCTTCTCCTTCACTGTACCCTATTTCGACTGAAATCTGAAAATATAATCCAATTTCAGAAAATTTTTCCTAAAATTCGCCTTCGCCTTCTACTCTTCATTGTGGTCTTCACTGTACCCTTTTCCTCCTATTTTCCCATAACCTTTTTCTCATCTTTCAGAATTTTTCTCATTTCTTCTCTAACTTCAATTTCCTTCATATATCATGTTTTCACTGGAAATTTTTAGGCCCTTTTCATCATTTTCATTTTTCATTGTTGTTTTAATTGATTTTATGTTTTGAAGAATTTTTTTGGTTTAATGGTTTATCCTTCTTCAAGGTCCACGCCATTGCTTCTTCAAGTTCTTCAGTTTGTCTAAATTTCAGGATGAGGAAGCAAAATTCGAAGCGAGCTTCACGAGAAGAAAGTTAGGGTTCAGGGAATTTATCAGGCAATTTCACGCAAAGACAGGTTTGATTTCAATTTATTTATCTTACTTTATGTAATTTATTTGATGGCAAGATTTAAAGAAAGTTAGGGTTTAGGTATTATTTGAAATTTCAGATTTTTTTTTGCAAATAATGAGTGTTTTCTATTTCAAAATCCTGTTTGTTAGAAAATCAAGATTCAATTCAATTTTAAATTTGTTTACGGTTTCCGATTTTTTTTAACAGTTTGGGGAATTAAAATGCTATTACTATCTCTTCTTTAATTGTTTAATTTGTAATGTAATTAATTTTCTTTAGTTAGGGTTTCATATTGAATAGAGTATTTAGGGTATTCAATTGGGAATTTAGAGTATTCAATTGGGAATTTAGCAAAAAGTACATAAGAAATTGTAAAAAAAAAAATGAGAGCGCATAAATTGAAAGTAAAGGGGATGAGGGAGGGGAAATGGTGCTATCAAAACCTTCGTGAGAATTTTTCCTCCACTTTTCTTTCCTCTCAAAACCTTTGTGAATTGATCTTTGATGGTGCTTTTTTTGGGTTCCTGCGAATCTTTTCTCAAAAACGTTCTTGTTGAAATTGATGATTGTACTTGGCAAATTATTAATGCCCTTCTTCACAAATGTTAATACAAAAGTAAAGATGAAATCTTTTTTCATTTTCAATTAAATTTGGCTTTGATTGGTATGTTGGGTTTATGGATTTATTGTATGTGTTTTGATGTCAATTTTGTTGGAAGTTAAGGTTGTGGGTTAACTAGATTATGTTGATTGGTTATAGGAATTTAATAATAGAGATTGCACAAGAATATAAAAAGCGTTAAATATTTGCCATTTTAATTTTATTTGCTTTTTGTGTGATTAGCGATCTCAGTTTGTGTGTATAAGTTTATTCTTGGATATATAAATGGAGACTATACCTACTCCTCCATCTCCTCACCACATTCTTTGTTTACATCTTTAACATCTTTTAGGTTTGTTTATCAACAAATTAGTGCATGATTTACAATGTATTTATGATCCTAGTTTGATGTAATTTAGCTAACTATAATGGCCTTTCTAGGAATGAATGTGTATTTCCAAACCAAAATGCTTAAAAGAGATACTACATATGATAACATTTTTCATGGTGTACTCTTCTTAGGAACGGCGCGTGCTACATTTTTTTATTCCAGTTGTTTTATCTGTAGGAGCTGCTGTGTGATCATGCCACGATGAGTTGTTGCTGAGTGTTCGTGCCTTTATGAGCTGCTGTGTATTCTTGCCTCGATGTTGTTCTTATAATGGCTTAGGAGCTGAGATATCTACTATGCTCAAGCTTTTTGACCTGATGTGTGTCCTACCTAAAGAGAGCTACTGTCTACTCCATACTACACCTGACATGCAGGTACGTGCATATTGGGACTACTCCTTTTGTAGCTGCTGGTTCAGCCCTATTTCCAGCCTCAGCTCTCTTGTTTATGTAGCAGACAGTCTTGTGTTTGTGATCTTGTGTGGCTATGTTTCTCTAAAGGCCTGCTATCCCTGCCCATGTTATTCAAAAGACTAGGTTCTTTAGTGTTTTGCTTTGTATCTATGTCTTGTGCCTCTCTTTTGTTAGACACTTATTCATAGATAGTCTTCTTTCACACTGATGCAATTTGTAGGGAGACACTTGGCTATCTGGGTTTTTACCCCGCTTGTAAATCTTTGGTTTAGTGTTATATAGAAAATCATTTGACAAATAATAATAATAATGATACTAATAATAATAATGTGGTCAAAAAAAATATAATAATAATAATAATAATAATAATAATAATAATAATAATAATAATAATAATAATAATAATAATAATAATAATAATAATAAGTTTAGCCACACTTATTTTGTGTTGAAAACATGAAGATATAAGATAGAGTACTAAAGCATTTAGCCACGCTTATTAAGCGTGCCTAAAATATACCCACACAAGCTGGAAGCACGCTTAATTAAGCGTGGCTAAATGCATCAGCCTCACATATAAGCGTGTCTAAATGCATTTTTAAGCGTGGGTAGAGGCAACATTTTTTGTAGTGATGTGACTACATAGTTATGTGTATATTGCTAGAAACAAATGTTTTCATAAAGTGTTCACTACAAACAATGATGTTTAGACATGGTCAACCAAAGGGAAAATATGCATACAAAAAATAATGCAATAATTTGTAGCGTTAGGTAGATATTGTTTTCAACTATTTGCTAGGAAAGATTTTAACGTGTTTGGGGAAAGGGATAGTATATGTTGCTAGAAAGCGATATTCGGAAAGTGTTCCCCAGAGATATGTATAGGATTAAACTAGCTTAAATCCCGTGCCAAGCACGGATAATTAATAAATATATAGAAAATGTCTTTTAATATAATAAAATTAGTTTAACTTATAATGATATTTTTTAACCATGGTAAATATAGAAAAAATAATATTTGACGTGTGAGAGAAAAAAACGTACTCCCTCCAAGTCTATTTGGTTGTCATATTTGCTTTTTCACACTATACATCAATCCCGTTTAATTTGTATTTTATTGAAATAATTTATAGATTATAAGTTTATTTTATGAATTCTCTTTCAAAATAATTAATACTATTTACGTGTTTGTGATTACTTATATATGGAGCTAGTGTTGGCCACGGTCCGGGTTGGATTACTGTCAGCTCCATTTGGAACCGACCGACGTTCGTTCCTGCTTCGCTCCGCCACGCTCCAACCTGGTTCTTGGCGTTCATGAGACTGTTCCGCGGTTCCAATTTCCGAAGTCCGGTGGTGATCATCGCTCCGTTCTTATTTTTCCTTTAATTTTAATAAAAAATACTATAATAATGCGGACGACTTCACGACATTACTTGATTATTAGCAAATTCATTGGTTGTCACCGCATTAAAATATTTACTAAAAGAAGGAATAAATAAATTAATAAGAAACTAATCAACGATAAAGATCATAAATAAAAAAAGGCAAATTCATGGTATTTTATTGATATTTCTTTCCACCATTCTAAAATATTATAATTACTTTGGTCGATTTCAAATTGATGTATAAGATAATTATCTAATTCTAAATATGAAGCTGTAGGAGTAGTAAGAAGAATGACTAGAAAATTATCATCTCGACTTATTATGTTAGCGATCACGGATTATAATAATCGGACGCGCAGACGCTTAGCACTTAGACGATCGCAACTCGGGTTATATATACTAGAATAATGGTCATAAAGGTCCGCTAAAAGTTTTTACAATTTCCTACACAATTATGTACATCACTAGACTGAGATCTAATGCTTTGGTACTAAATTCTATTATTTTACTTAGGTTTTCCGTCCTAAAACACGGATCTAAAATTGTCGCAATTCCATAAATATAAGGAAAATTAGTGAAATACGCTTTCCACTTATCCATCATATCTGCAAGAATCGGCTTTAAAAAAACGTTACTATCATCATGAGAATGTTTAAGAAGATGATAAAAAACAATAATACATTCACTTATTACTAAGTGAACGTTTGGTTCATAAACATATGAAAAAATCTTAGTTTCGTGGACATATGATAAGTGCAATTATTTGCACTCATCATTAACATATTTGCGCTCATTTTCGATGTTTAGAGGCGATTTAGGGTTGTTTTATGTGGTTTCACTCCATTTCGGTATTCCATGTCCAATTTGTAGCCAAATGGGTGAATTATGGTACTTTGAGTCATTTTTGTGGGTTTTTGGTGCTAATCATGTTTACAAGGCTCAAAGAACGTATCAATGTATCAATTTTGTCAAGCCATGAAGAGTAAAAAAGCAAAAGAGTAGAAAAGTATTGTTAATGCAAAAGTATTAAGGTGAAATTTGATACATGTCTACTCTTTTGGCTATAACTTTTGATAGGAATATTGTATTAATACAAAATTTGCGGCATTGGAAACTAGACTTCAAGGGCTTTCTAACGGTATATTATATGTCCGATTCCGATAACCGAGCAAGAAATGGCGAGCGTTTGAAGTTGATGCAGTTTTTCAGCTCCGGTTCCGGTTCCGGTTCCATAGAACCGTTGGGCCGGGTGAACCGGTCCGGTCCGGGTTCACGGTTCTGGGCGGTTCCACTGAACCGGTGGGGCGGGTGAACCGGTCTGGTCCGGGTGAACCGGTCCGCGGTTCTTTGGTCCGGTTTTTTCCGGCGGTTCCACGGTTCCGGCAACTTTTTCCGGCGGGTTCACGGTTCCGCGGTTCGGTTCCGGTTCGGAACCTGTCACGAACGTTCCGGTTCCGGTTTCAAGCGGTTCGGGACCGGGCCAACCCGGACCGTGGCCATCACTATATGGAGCATAACAGGGAAATAAGAGATCTTGTGAAGAATAATGATATTAATAAGATAATTAAATATAATTTTAATTCGAAAATATAAGAGGTATACAACTTAAATATCATATTAAAATCAATCAATGTTTCTATGGAAAATAGAGAATATTATTATAATATGCAATGTAAATTGTATTATAAAAAATTTTATGATAAATATTGTATGTATTATCTCTATAGTAAAAATTATTTATATTTATTGAAAATTGTAATTTAGCAATAATCCTTCTTCTTTGGTTTTTTTTAGAAAACCCATATTAGACTATTGTATAATTTATTACGGTATAGAATGATTTAAGGAAAGAATGATAATTTTTTATTATAGAATGATAATGCCATTTTTATTGAACATTTTATTATAGAATGATATTTGATTGATATGAAACGTATATATTATAACATAAAGAATGATTCTAATTACCCAATTTAGTTAAATGATGAAATTTTCTAAAAATACCTTTTGTCATTTTGGAGGGAAAAATATTATTATGAGAGTGACATGTGTGCTTTTGAATAACACATTTAGTATATAGTAATAGATGTGTTGCCAGAATTATATAGCTATGCTTTTTTAGTGTGTAACAAGAAAATAGGTGGTTTATGTTGCCAGGAATTAATAGTGTCGAGGGAAAACTTGGCAGAAAGCCTCATATACATATGACTGTTTCACTATCATATAGTTTGTAGGCGCTTTGATGAAAAGGGGTAAAAAAAATTATAATACTTCAACTATTTTAGCAATACATTATAGGGAAATAAGGTTTTATTTGTTTCTAGATAGATGAATGGCGTATGTTGCCAGGAATCCATGTTGTATGTAAAGCATAACCATGTGACTACATAATTATGTGTATATTGCTAGGAAAAAATGTTTTCCTAAAGTATTAACTAGAAACAATGATGTCTAGACATGTTCAAGCAAAGGGAAAATATGCATACAAAAAATAATGCAATAATTTGTAGCGTTATATATAAATTGTTTTCAACTGTTTGCTAGCAAAGATTTTAACGTGTTTGGGGAAAAGGGGAATATCTATTGCTAGAAAGTGATATTCGAAAAGTGTTCCCTAGAGATATGTATAGAATTAAATGTGTTTACCAGTTAAAGGGGTAGTATACGTTACATTATAGAAAAGAGTTTTAAAATTTTTTTAGGAAAAGGGGTATTGCATGTTGCCAGACATGTATGTTTCTTGTGAGTAATATAATCATGTGAAGAATTATTATGTGAATGTTGTCAGAAACACATGTTTCATAAATTGTTAACTAGAAATGGATATAATTTTTATACATGCTCATGAGAAGGGGTAATATATATTGCCAGGAATTTGTTTCTCTTAGAAAAAGCTATAAGTGAACGGGAACATACGCAGCTTTTAAAAAGTCTTTATTTCCAAAAATCATGTGTTCGAGATTAGTCTCAGAAAATCTTTGTTTGTCGTCATTATTGAGAAAATATACATTCAAAAAAATGATGTAATAATTGTAGTGTTTGTTGCAGGTAAATCAATGGGATGCATTGCCAGAAATATATAGTTATGATTTTGTAGTCTGTTACAAGAAAATAGGTTGTCTATGTTGCCAAGAATCAATAGTTCCGATTGAAATAAAAATGGCAAAGAGTCTCATATACGTATGACTGTTTTACTATCATATAATTTATAGGCGCTTTCATGATAAGGGGTAGTATATGCTGCTGGTAGACTGTTTGCCCAGAAATGTTCTTGGGAAAAATTATAGAGTCCCAGAAAAAGCCTGCTAGGCATACGTACAATCATTTCATTATGTAGCCTCAGTGAAAAAAAAGGAAGCCTGATCCAAGATATTTGACCTTTTTTGTGTAAACGGACTGCTGCCAGAAATTGTTTCAACAGAAAACATATGTTGCCGAAAAGAATAAATTTCATTAAATGTCTGATAGATATACGTATGTGTGTGCAATAATGCATGTTACTTTATAATGTATTTACACATGAGAGAAACATATTCTGGATGAGTATATTTATTTCGAATTGCCTTAAGGTGTGATGAAACAGAAACAACCATATAATTTATGCTGCCTGATTTTTAAATGTATAAAACCATATAATTTAATATTTTTTTGTGTTTCCCATGCAAATGGGTGGTCTGTGCTTGACAATTCGATGTAAGCAGAAAATATTTAATGTGATACATATATTATTCCAGATTACTTAGACGTATGAATAAGAGTTGTCAGGAACTAATGTATTTTAGCATAATTTTTTAACAATTTTGACATATACGATAAAGAAATCTTAGTGTTTTCTCAGGAAAGGTGTATGCTATGTTGGTAGAGATATATGCTACCCTAAGACATATATTTCCATGAACATATAACATGGACGATGTGTGCTAGGACCATTAGTTGCCAGAAATTGATTTACATTGGTATTTTTAAAATCGTTTGATAGATTTTAGTAAAATCTAATAATACAAAAGACATGGGCAGTAAAAATTGTTATATAATATATCATTTCTAAAGCTCGCAAATGGCCTAGCAAATCTTAGGTTAATGAAAGATAAGTAATAATCTCTAAGATTAGATTAATGAAAGATTAGTAATTAACTCTTAAAGAATGTATTGTGTCACTTTACAAATGGCCTAGCAAATCTTAAAGAAATCAATTAACTCTTAATTATCTCTAATATTAGATTAATGAAAGA
>CM033458.1:3154623-3269623 GCA_019425755.1 Amaranthus cruentus | reverse complement strand
AGATGATGAATATGTGCCATGCAAAAAGCGAACTATCATGCATAATTTTTACCAGCCATAAAATTTAAAATGTAATAAACTTAGACATAAAAGGGTTCACAATAGAAACAACCCACCGTTCAACATCTGCATGTAGCAACATTTGATCCAATAACATATATCTTCTAGACAATAATAACTGGCAAAAAAAACCCTTGATCGAAAGCTAAAATGCGATTTTACTTGCTTTGGTATTTTTACAATACCACAAAATTTTTTTTTCTTAAAATACATATGTTGCCAGAGATTATTTTTTTTAGGGAAATTTTTGGTGTCAGGCACATGGACTACCAGAAAATGACTATTTAATTAGTATTGCTTGGATATAAAGTATTCATATTCATATTCTTTTCATTTTATATTAGAAAACAATATAAATCATTCACATAAAACGATACAGAGGAATAGCGTGTTTTTCCTGATGTGATAATAACTTGTAAAATACTACAAAAAATACGCAACACTATTTCACAAATCAAAACACGCATTGAAACAATTTTCTATACATTCATTGATCAAATTCCTATTTAACCCCTTTACTATTTACACTTTATCACGCTATAAATATCCCGTTTCCTCAATTTCCAACTCACCTCTTCACTACTATCCTTTCATCTTCCTTCAACATTATCTACATCTTTTATTACAAAAAAAAATCTCTCTCTTTAAGTATATTAAATAATTAATTAATTATTATATCTCTCTCTTTATTATCGCAATAATTTTAGCCTTTTCTTATACTAAAGATAGTATATACATATATAGATATACATATATGTATATAGATCTTCTGTAAAATCCGAAAAATAGATTTACATATGCGTTAGCTTCAATACATTTATACTCATACGATGGGGACTCAAAAACGTCCATAATCAAAGATTTTTTGATAGCAAATCTTTACATCCATATGTTGAATTATTGTTTTTTTTGACTTTATATTTTTTTATACTTATGTGCCAGCAATATAAAGAAACTTAGTAAGTATCTAAATAAATAAAAGTTA
Source organism: Amaranthus cruentus (assembly GCA_019425755.1). Lineage (NCBI taxonomy): Eukaryota > Viridiplantae > Streptophyta > Magnoliopsida > Caryophyllales > Amaranthaceae > Amaranthus > Amaranthus cruentus. The sequence continues at coordinate 3,268,578 of CM033458.1, read as the reverse complement.
ATTTTATTGATAGAGCCCAGGCTTTGAAGTTCAAACGTTATTGGGCTAGGAAAATTATTGTTAATATACGTAGGCTTAAAGCTTATGATGATGATTTTTTTTTTTTATTTTTATAATACGGATAAGGATATTACAAAGGGATAAGAAAAAAGAAGGATAAGTAGTTTTTTGAGGTGAAACATGATGATTAGATATAAATCTCATTTTCATCTTAGTATTGTAATTTAGTCTTCACTTTTATTTCAAACAATGCGTTACTTTCCTTTAAAATTATATAGTAGTCATTTTCTTTTTGTATATATTGGTAAAATTTCTTTGTTTTACCACCAATTTTTTTGAAAAAAATTATTTACTTTTAAATGTTTTCGGTACAAATTCTAATATCATTTTCCCTTTAGCATATGTATTTTTGTTATGCATGAAAGTTGGCACACAACACTACTTGATATACAGTATTTTCTTGAAATGGTTAAGTTCGAAAAAAATAGTCATATGCTTGAAATTACGAATTAAGTTGCGATTTTGAGCGTTTTGAAGCGTTTTTGACACTTTCGCGCATAAAGTAGCTCAAACATAGTTCGTTATGCATGAAACTTGGCACACAACACTATTTGATATACATTATTGTGTTGAAATGGTTAGAGTTGAAAAAAAGAATCATATGCTTGAAATTACAACTTAAGTTGCTATTTTAAGCGTTTTGAAGCGTTTTTGGCACTTTCGCGTATAATGTAGATCAAACATGATTTGTTATGCATGAAACTTGGCACACAACACTATTTGATATGCAGCATTGTGTTGAAATCACTATAGTAGAAAAAAATAGTGATATGTAGGCCTGTTCAAAAATACCCGACCCGCTTGACCTGACCCGTTGACCCGCCAACCCGCATCTTAATGGGCGGGTCATTTTTCAAAAAAATTATAAGTTCCGGATCAGGTATCCGACCCGCCTTAACCGGGTCGGGTCATGGGCCGCAAACTTAATTTTAACGGGTTCCCGTTAACCCGAAAGTTTTTTTTCGAGTTCAATTATTAGTTTACCTTTTAAAAATAAAGTGATATAATATATATTAATTACTTGTATTTGAGCAATATCTATGCTTTGAAGTACTTGTATATGGCATCGTACATCATTTGTGTATCTATACGTATTATATGAATATCAGTATATGAAAATGATAAGCACCCAGATGCCTTTTAAGAAGTAGAATAATGTTCATTTATCAATTCTACAGTTGTTATGTGAGACTAAAATATACGATGAAAACATAATGCAACTCATGTTAAGGTTGATGATGTTTTCAAATATCAAACAAAAAAACAAATTCAATAAAAATATTAAGCATAGTTTTCTTCTAAATTATTCCCAAAAATGGCATAAATATAATAATCGGGTACCGGATGTCCCGAACCAATTTATCCGGGTACCCGGATAAATCGGGCTGGGACACGGGCCGCTAAAATAGATACCCGACAAATCGGGTAACCAAAATGCCGGGCACCCGGTTATGAACATCCCTAGTCATATGTTTGATATTAAGTGCTAAGTTGAGATTTTAAGCGTTTTAAAGCGTTTTTGGCACTTTTGCACATAAAGTAGCTTAAACATGGTTTTTTATGCATGAGACTTGGCACAAAACACTATTTAATATACATTTTTTGTTGAAATGGTCAGAGTAAAAAAAAAATAGTCATATGCTTTAAATTACGATTAAGTTGCGATTTTCAGCGTTTTGAAGCCTTTTTTGCACTTTCGCACATAAAGTTGCTCAAACATGATTTGTTATGCATGAAACTTGGCACACAACATTATTTGCTATATAATCTTGTGTTTAAATGGTTAGAGTCGAAAAAATTAGTCAAATGCTTGATATTAAGTGCGGAGTTGCTATTTTAAGAGTTTTGAAACGTTTTTGGCACTTTCGCGCATAAAGTAGCTAAAACATGGTTTGTTATGCATGAAACTTGGCACACAACACTACTTGTTATATAGTATTGTGTTGAAATGGTTAGATTCAAAAAAAAGAGTCATATGCTTGAAATTACGAGTTAAGTTGTGATTTAAAGCATTTTGAAGCGTTTTTGGCACTTTCGTGCATAAAGTAGCTCAAACGTAGTTTTTTATACATGAAACTTGGCACACAACACTATTGATATACATTATTGTGTTGAAATGTTTAGAATTGAAAATTTTAGTTATATGTTTTAAATTACGAGTATAGTTGCGATATTCAGCTTTTTGAAACGTTTTTGCCACTTTCGCACATAAAATAGCTCAAACATGATTTGTTATGCATAAAACATAGCACACAACACTATTTGATATACATTATTGTGTTAACAGGGTTAGAGTCGAAAAAATAGTCATATGCTTGATATTAAGTGTTAAGTTGCGATTTTAAGCATTTTGAAATGTTTTTTCATTTTCGCGCATAAAGTAGCTCAAACATGGTTTGTTATGCATGAAACTTGGCACAAAACACTATTTAATACTCCTTCCTATTCAATCTACTAGTCCCATTTGTTTATGGGCACTATTCACTTATTACTCTTAATTTGTATTTTACTCTTAATCTATAAGTTAAAACATAGTCATGTGGGATCTTGTTTGATTCGTCTCTATATAAGGATTATTAGTATTAATTTTTTATAATTTTTAATTAAGAATAATTAGAGATATTGAGGGTTAAATTGTTGTCTCGGCAAGTGTGAAAAAGTAAATGGGACTAGTAGGTTGAATAGGAGGGAGTATACCTCATTGTGTTGAAATGATTAGAGTCGAAAAAAATAGTCATATGCTTGAAATTACGAGTTAAGTTGCGATTTTAAACGTTTAGAAGCGTTTTTGGCACATTCGTACATAAAGTAGCTCAAACATGGTTTGTTATGCATGAAACTAGGCACACAGAACTATTTATTATACATAATTGTGGAAATGGTTAGAGTCAAAAAAATAGTCATATGCATGAAATTACGAGTTAAGTTGCAATATAAAGCGTTTTGAAGCGTTTTTGGCACTTTGATAAAGTAGCTCAAACATGGTTTGTTAAGCATGAAACTTAGCACACAACACTACTTGATATACAGTATTGTGTTGAAATTGTTAGATTCGAAAAAAAATAGTCATATGCTTGAAATTACGAATTAAGTAGCGATTTTAAGCCTATGAAGCGTTTTTGACACTTCCGCGCATAAAGTAGCTCAAACATAGCTTGTTATGCATGGAACTTGGCACACAACACTATTTGATATAGATTAATGTGTTGAAATGGTTAGAGTTGAAAAAAAGAGTCATATGCTTGAAATTACAACTTAAGTTGCGATTTTAAGCGTTTTTGGCACTTTTGCGTATAAAGTAGACCAAACATAGTTTGTTATGCATGAAACTTGGCACACAACACTATTTGATATAGTCGAAAAAAATAGTCTTATGTAGGCCTGTTCAAAACTTATTTATAACAGGTCATTTTTCGAAAAAAGTTATAAGTTCCTGGTCGAGTACCCGACCCGCCTTAACCTGGTCGGGTCATGGGCAGAAACATAATTATAACGGGTACCCGTTGACCCGGATTTTTTTTTCGAGTTCAATTATTATTTTACCTTTTAAAAATAAAATAATATAATATATATTAAATACTTGTATTTGAGCAATACTTATGGTTTGAAGTACTTGTATATGGTATCGTACATCATCTGTATATCTATACGTATTATATGAATATCAGTATATGAAAATGATGAGCACCTAGAAGCCAGAATTAAGAAGTAGGATAATGTTCATTTATCAATTCTACAGTTGTTATGTAAGACTAAAATATAGGATGAAAACATAATGCATCTCATGTTGAGGTTGATGATGTTTTCAAATATCAAACAAAAAAACAAATTCAATAAAAATATTAAGTGTAATTTTCTTATAAAATTATGCCAAATAATGCTACAAATATAACAACCGGGTATCTGATGTCCCGACCTGATTTATCCGGGTACCCGATTTTCGGATACTCGGATAAATCGGGCCGGGACATGGGCCGCTAAAATAGATACCCAAAAAACCGGGTACCCGAAATGCCAGGTACCCGTTTATGAACACCCCTAGTCATATGCTTGATATTAAGTGTTAAGTTGCAATTTTAAGCGTTTTGAATCGTTTTTGCACTTTCGCGCATAAAGAAACTTAAACATCGTTTGTTATGCATGAAACTTGACACAAAGCATTATTTAATATACATTATTGTTTCGAAATGGTTAGAGTCGAAAAAATTGGTCAGATGCTAGAAGTAACGAGTGAAGTTGCGATTTTAAGCGTTTTGAAGCGTGTTTGGCACTTTCGCGCATTAAGTAGCTCAAACATGATTTGTTATGCATGAAACTTGGCACACAACATTATTTGATATACAATATCGTGTGGAAATGGTTAGAGTCCAAAAAAATAGTCATATGCTTGAAATTCGAATTAAGTTGCGATTTAAAGGGTTTTGAATCGTTTTTGGCAATTTCGCGCATAAAGTAGCTCAAACATGGTTTGTTATGCATTAAACTTGGCACACATCACTACTTGATATACAGTATTGTGTTGAAATGGTTAAATTCGAAAAAATAGTCATATGCTTGAAATTAAGAGCTATGTTGCGATTTTAAGCGTTTTGAAACGTTTTTGGCACTTTCGCGCATAAAGTAGCTCAAACATAGTTGGTTATGCATGAAACTTGGTACAAACACTATTTTATATAAATTATTGTGTTTAAATGTCAAAGTCGAAAAAAATAGTCATATGCTTGAAATTACGATCAAGTTGCGATTTTAAGCGTTTTGAAGCGTTTTTGGCACTTTCGCGCATAAAGTAGCTCAAACATGGTTTGTTATGCATGAAACTTGGCGCACAACCCAATTTGATATACATTATTGTGTGGAAATGTTTATTGCCGAGAAAATAGTCATATGCTTGACATTACGAGTTAAGTTGCAATTTAAAGCATTTTGAAGCGTTTTTGGAACTTGCATGCATAACGTAGCTCAAACATTGTATGTTATGCATGAAACTAGGCACACAAAAGTTGCAATTTAAAGCATTTTGAAGTTTTATATATATATATATATATATATTATATGTATATATATATATATATATATATATATATATATATATATATATATATATATATATATATATATATATATATATATATATATATATATATATATATATATATATATATATATATATATCACATTTTTGATATATAGTATTGTGTTGAAATGGTTATAGTTGAAAAAATAATCATATGCTTTATATTAAGTGCTAAGTTGCGATTATAATTGTTGTGAAGCGTTTTTGGCACTTTCGTGCATAAAGTAGCTTAAATATGGTTTGTTATGCATGAAACTTGGCACAAAATACTATTTAATATACATTATTGTGTTGAAATGGTCAGAGTCAAAAAAATAGTCATTTGCTTGAAATTACGATTAAGTTGCGATTTTAAGCGTTTTGAAGCATTTTTGGCACTTTCGCGCAGAAAGTTGCTCAAACTTGATTTGTTATTCATGCAACTTGGCACACAACACTATTTGATATACATTATTGTGTTGAAATGGTTAGATTCGAAAAACATAGTCATATGATTGAAATTACGAGTCAAGTTGCGATTTTAAGCAAACCAAGTTGACTGTTTTCCATGAAACTTGGCACACAACACTCTTTGGTATGTATTATTGTGTTGGAATTATTAGAATCGAAAACAATAGTCATATGCTAGATATTACGTGATAAGTTTCGTTTTTGGCACTAACATATATGTATTTTTTCTTAATGCTTCCAATAAGATTATAGCGTTGACTGCGGCGACTACATTTTACAATTTATGGATGATCTCATACAAGCCATGAAGAACATTGGGGTTGAAAATATTGATACCATAAGTAGAAAATTATAATTATTATATATAACTATGGACAAAATCTTATTATATATGTTTTATATATAAACTTTTTAATTATTTCTCATATAATTTTATAGTTTTTATACGACACTCCAAGGAAAAACGCAAATTGACGAATACGGAAATGCACGAAGTGAAAGAGAAGGTTGTCGTGTTTCTTGCTAGTTTATATTGGTGTTAGGTATTAGTTTAGATTTATTAGGAATTAGTATATTATATTATATTTGTATATATAATAAATAATTAAATTATTTATGTATATATTTATATATATATATTAGGTTGTGATTATTGTTTATTACATTTGCATTATTGGTAATTATTTATTATGTACATTTGCATTATTGGTTATTTATAAAACAAAAAAAAAGAAAAAATAAATAAACTCATATGCTGCGATTTTTGTGGAAAACCGCACCATATAACATATTTTTTTTATTTTTCAAAAGATATACTAAATGCTGCGGTTTTGCCCAAAAACCGCAGCATATATGTTTTTTGTATGCTTCATTTGTAAATCGCATTAAATGCCATCTGCTGCCACCACTAATGCTTAGGTTCAAAGCCACAATATTTAGTGGCCTAAAAACCGCAACATTTAAGGTTTTTTCCACTGGTGTATATCAGAGGAAAATCATTAATGAACTGAGAACATTCAAATTTATGAATAATTAATGGAGTTATAGACTATACAAACATAAGGGTTAAGGATATTTTACATAAGGAATTGAAATACATGGGGTGGATAGTAACTTAAAGTAGTAGTACACAAAAGTCTTGAGGTGTGTATTAGAGTTGAGTTAAAAGCGTCAAAAAAGAAAATGAGTGTTATTTCCTCCGTTCCATAATACTTGCTACCGAGTGTGACAAGTTGTGTGGGAAAATGTCACAATCAGTAGCAAGTATTATGGAATGGAGGAAGTATATTAGACAAGTTAGAAAAACTAAGAGAAGATAGGAATAAAGATAAGGTAGGATTTTGTCGATGAATGGAATATGCATGTATATATATTTAAGGGGACGAAGTAGCAAGGGTCATTATGATATAGGATATAGATAGAGTAAGTAAGAAAAGCGATGGAGAAAATACAAGTAAACATGGGGTAATCTAAGGAGTCAAATAGAGACTTAGGGGTGTAAATGTTAATATTTTCAAGGGATAATATAATGTTAAGTAATTGATAGGTTTATATATAAAAAAGATCGTATTTTCAGAAGGAATGTAATGGATGTTTAGGTGGGATTTAACATGACAAGAAAATTAAGTATGCAGAAAGTTATGAGAACAAATGGATCTAAATTGAATAAGCAATGGCAAGAGTTAAGGTTATTACCAAAAAGTATTAAAAATATTATAAAAGCTAATTAAACACTTGGATGGTTATTGTAAAAATGTCGAGTAAAAGATAGGAAAATTTGCTCAAAATAATCCCAACTATCACCCGTTGGCCAAAAATAATCCCAACTATCAATTATTTTTTAATAATCCTAACTATTCTCATAATTTGTTGAAAACGTACCCACCTCCCTTTTAATCGGCTGCAACATGTATTTTTTTCCACTTTTTTATTTCTTTTTTGATTAATAGATGAAGGGGGAGGGTTAATTTTGAACAGTTAAGTAAAAAAAACGAAAAGGAAAAGTGAAAAATTTATCTATTTCAGCTGGTAACAAGGGGGTGGGTATGTTTTCAACAAATTATGAGAGTAGTTGGGATTATTAAAAAATAATTGATGGTTGGGATTATTTTTGGCTAACGGGTGATAGTTGGGATTAATTTCAGCAAATTTTCCTAAAAGATATGATGGATACTTATTTGAACGATAGTTGATTGTGAGATATATGAGTCTTGAAGTGTATGAGAAATAAGAATGAAGGGACGAATGACTTGAATGTTTTGACGAGCCACAATAAAGTTTTTTTAAAACTAAGAAATTGGGGGATTTACACTCTATTTAAATGGTAATTTTGAGTATCATAATGAAAAGTCTTGTGTCATGCTTAAATGGGAATAAAGTTATAAACATATCAAGGAGTTGTTATTATTAATGGAATAAAGGGTATTTCCAATGTTGTGAATATATGTTAGAAATAGTAAATTACTAAAACAATGATAGTGAATATATTCAAAATACTTACAAAAAATGATTTTAGTAAGTTATGAGAATATGTGGAGATTTAAATTAAGTTTTGAAAATGATTAATATTATAGAAAAAAAAAATCTTTGAGGACTCTGAATTTTTATGACAAAACTTAGTAAGAAAACTTGAGTAGAGTAACAAAGAAATTGTAACAGACACGAAATTTCTAATTGTAGTCTTCTCTGACCAATTCTTAATTCCTTCAATTATACTCCGAATTCTTGATTATTGAACTCATCCAACCTTACAAAATTCTTAAATGTTATTTCAACTAATTATCATTCCCGAAATAATTTCAAATTTTTTATTTTATTAGACTCTAGATTGAATTAATATCCGATTTAATTTTTGAATTCTTTAATATTTATTTCATTTTACATGTCCGATTTCTTAAATTAATTTAAATATGAAACTTTATTCATATTTACTTATTTATTTATTTATTTTTTAAAATAATATTTTTATGAGCCCAAGGGTTTTAATTATTATTCCGAAAATTTCAAAATCATATAATAAGTTTACGGTTTACTGAAACTTTACGTTTAAGATTATTATTTCTTAATTAATTTCATTAACTTCTTTTAACGACTTTCACACTTTTATTTAAACTATTTCAAACTAGAAGATTTTTCTTATTATTAACTTTGATGATTTTTTTAAGCTTGTTTTATTACTACAAATCCTAATTGACAAAACTTACCTAATCAAACCTAACACAAATTTTTTAATGCTTACTTAGTTACACAAGTTAACAAAAATTTGACAAAAGAATCACAAAACCATACTTCCTATATGGCTAGTTCTACCTATCAATTATAGGCTATGTTTGCTCATATTTTTTTAATCAAAATATCTCAACTACTTTGCCATAAACTCATATTTTAAATACACATACTTTATACTTCTACCTTGCAAAAAAGTTGGGAACAAAATTCACCCAAACATACCCCCCTAACCGTGTAAAATAAGGGCAAAATGCCACTTATTTTTCTCCTATTTTTCCTCTTAAAGTCACTTGAATTATCATTTTTTTTTTGGAGCATAGTTGGATATCATTTTGGGTACTTGAACGATCATCATTTTGGAGTTCTAAATACTTAGCTTGGAGGATCATACTACTTATATTCTATGGTGTTAGTATGTATAACTTCTTACCTTACTCTTTATGCGGAATTTTACATCATATTTACTTTATAATATGCAAAGTATGATATATATTGAGTATGTTTAAGTAGGAAGTTAGTTTAAGAAAATTTTGATTAATATTAAATTTAGTATAGTTATACTAAAAATATTTTTAGTATGTTAATTAATAATATTTGGACATGTTTAGGAAGTTGAGTGAACTATTATATACTAGTGACATATATTAAGTACTATCTATGTTATAAACTAGTGTTACTATGTTTGTGAATTATTTAGGAATGTTATTATATTAAGAATGTTTATGGTAATATTATAGGTAATATTTTTATGTAAGCCCTTAAATTAGTTTATAAAGTTGTGTGTTATTTCATGAACATATTTTTTTATTTAGTATGGTTAGGCTTAGGATGTTCTCATTTTACTTTATCTTTTATATTAAAGCTTATCCTTAAAGTTATATTATATATTTAAGTTATTGTGTAAAAGTTTTAGTTTTTATAAAATTAGAATTTACCATGATAATAATAAAAATAACAAGTTAATAAAAAGATATATTTGCAAAACTAAAATTTTGTAAGTTATTTATACTAAAGTGTTTTCGTAAGTACATGAGATTTTATAATAAAAAGTAACTTTTGTGATATTAAATAGCTAGTAAGTACAAAACAATTCTTTAGTTGACTATTTGACCAAATTTATGTAAAAAAATGTAAAAGTATTTTTAATAAAGTTTTTTTTTTAAAGTTATGTGTGAAATTTTAATATTAAAAGATTATGGATTTGTGTGAATATATAAGTTTTACTTATTTTATAACTAGAAGTATTGATTTTTGTAAACTTATAAAGTGTTACTAGTTTTATAACTAGAAATATTGATTTCGTAAAATAATATTAGTTGTATTTGTTTTATAATTAGAATATTGATTTTTGTAAACTTAATAAGTTTTACTTGTTTTTCAATTTGAAATATTGATTTTTGGAGAAATTGTTGAATTTTAAAAATTTATCCAATAGAATATATTTTTACTCGATTTACAATTAAATTATTTATTTTTGTGAAAAGAATTAAAATTTTATTTGTTTCAAAGTTAGAAATGTTGATTATTGAAACTTATTTCAGGAGAAATAAAATTTAGTAGCTACTTGTGAAAATATTAATCTAAAGACTATTAATAGAATATTAAATTATTAGTGTAAATTAATTTAACAAATGAATTATGAAAAATAACGTTTTAAATAAAATTTAATGAGTGAAACTTTAGTAGTGTGCTTAGAAGGGCATATAGGTAGAATATAATTAAATAAGGAAGTAAACATCTAAGTTGGTCAAAGTCAAAGTCAACTTGTAGTAGTAAAAATGTGAAGTGCTTGTGTGAAATTATCTGTGTATTGATTGAATGACCCTGATAGTAGGGAAATGTCGAACCATGGACCGACATGTAAAATCCCAGCGCCCGTGTTGGTCGGCACGTAAAATGTGGTGTTATACAGGGGGTTACCTACCTATTCTATAGTAAGGAAATGTCGAACCATGGACCGAATGTAAAACATTAGCGGGGTGACGACCCCCACCACAGTTAGATTTAGGGCTTTGGCCCTACTCTAGCTAGCCAGACCTTTACATATATCAGGTGTCATATTGTTGTGCTTGTTGATTAGTGATAAACTTGATAACTATTGATGTTATGAGGCATGATACGGTTATGAGTATTAACCAACTGAACTTGCTTAAGTATTAAGATTACCAAATTGTATATGTGGCAGTAACGTTGTTCTGCAAAGGTTGAGAATGATATCTTAATGACTTAAAAGTGTGGAACAGTAAAAGAATATGGAAAAAGTATACAATGGTGTCAATTAATTATAAGTTCGTACTCATTATTTAGTAAATGTAGTGTATTATTTCCGTATTTTGAGCTGGATAGAGAGTTATGCTCAGCGTTAACCGCTGACCGGTTCAATCGGCTGTGATCCGTTTTATGGATGGCAACATATTGCAGGATTTAGTTTCACGTTCCGATCCAGGCCGCAGCCACAATTTATTTATGCTATCGAGGACTTAGCTGCAAAGTTTTTTTATATACTTCATGTTTGATGATTTTGACATATTTAATTTTAATTATTGTGTATTTTTTAAACGAACGATATGTATTTTTATTTTCCTACTTTTATTGTTGGCCCTCTTAAGTTTTGATGATGACTTCACCTTAATATAAACAAACATGTTTTAGAGATTGTTTTGTAGGTCATTTATCCGGTTTTATAAATCGTTGATGGAACCTAAAAGGCTTGTTTTAAGGATATTGTACATGTCATAGTTAAAGTCAAAGGTCAAAAGAATCAACATAGAAGATCATTTTGGAAGTCAAAAGTGGATTTGATTTCTACTGTTCCAAGAATTAGTAATCTGATAAAAGTTGCTGATGGAGACAGTGCAGTGTTCCCAACGAAACAGTCTTGAGAAGTGCGTCAGCTAAAATAACGTAGGAAATTATTTTTTCTACTTTTAGTTGATATGTATAGTTAAGAATTAGGATATTGCATAAATTATTAATTGGCAAAAATTAAATAACCATCTAAAAAAAATCTAGAGGATGAGAATAAGTCTCCTTATTTCTCTCCATGAAAATAGGGAGTTGATTATATTTTAATACAATTAATTTTAATTAACTATTTTTTCCCTTTAAAATCTAAAAACTAACCGTAGCTTTTATCTTATAACTCCCAAGATTATTCCCCACTTTCCCACATTTGAGAATAAGGGAAATATGGGTAGTTAGGGTTTAGTAAAACCCACGGTTACTCTTATATAAAAAGAGATTATTTTTAATCGGTTATTGTGTGGTGTGCCTAACCGAAAAAATCAAGAGAGATCACCCAAGTAAGAAAAATATTTATTCTTTCATTTGACAATAATTCATAATATTTTTCTTATGCAATATCTTAGTTTTTATCCTTTCTAGAGAAAAATTCTGTTGCAAGGGTTTTTGAGAGTTTATTGTAACTAGATTTAAGGGAAGTCTAGGGGAAACGTGAGAAAGAGAAGAGAAAGAGAAGGAGAAAGAGAAGAGAAGTGATCTAGTTGAGAAGAGAAGAGAAGTGTTGTATGTACACTAGTGGAAAAAAACGTATTGGCTGCTGCTCATTGGCTGCGGTTTGTAGGTATACGCAGCTAATATAAGGAATAAAAATTAGGAAAAAAAAAATTGAACAAAGGCTGCGGTTTTCTTGGTTGACCGCAGCCAATAAGTGTAAGATAAGTCAAAGGCTGCGGTTTTATTGATGATTGCAGCCAATAATGCATCTTATAATATTAGGGTTTTCAACATTAATAATCTTTCCTTTTTAATTCCACCGTTTCCGCCATTTTCTCTCTTTTCTCTCTCCCTTCACGCCTTGCTTCTCATTCATGGCAGGCACAATTTCTCTAAGGAATATGGTGTTTTTGTTTTGCTGTTTTATGCCAAAAACTCTAAAACAACTTGATTTCTACTAAAAGATGATGATTCTGTTAGTACTGTTGCAGGTAATTCATTCCTTTCCCTTCTTTTTTTCCTTTCTATGATTTAAATGTTCTGAATTTTCGTATGAATAATGGATTTGCATAAAAAGTTTATAACTTTTTTGGGTTGTCTCTATTTTTTATGGGTTTTTATTTACTGAGATTGCTGTATGTTTTTATTTTACAATATAGTTGCATATTATGATATCATTTATGCTGTTGATTTATTTTTCTCTATTTTTTGATTCTCCTAAATGAAGTTCTCAAAAAAAAGTTCTCATGTTGTACTGTACTTTGGTAAGTAATTGGTTATATCTAAATGGGTATGAGCAACTTCGTCTGGGCAAATATCTAAATAGGTATGTTGTTTTTTCTTTGTTTAAATTCCATGAATCTTTGTTGAAATTTCGTTTTTAAGAATCTTTGTTTGAAATTTCGTCTGGGCAAATATCTAAATTTCGTCTTGATGAATCTTTGTCTTAATGAAATTTCGTTTTTTCTTTGTTTGAAGTTTCAGATCTGAATTTCGTTTTTTCTTTGTTCAAATATCTTGATGAATCTTTGTTTGTTTCAGATCTGAATTTTGTTAAATTTAAATATTAAACGAAATGAAAAAAAAACAAAAAAAAAGAAAAACCTCAAAGGCTGCGGTTTTGGCAATGACCGCAACCAATAATCACTTTTTTTTGTTGTAAAAATGGTTTATAGGCTGCGGTTTTTAGGACTGCAGCCAATAATATTTGTCATCTGCTGCTATTACTAATGCTGCGAGTCAAAACCGCAGCCTATACCCCCAAAAAAACCGCAGCCTATCTGCTTTTTTCCACTAGTGGTAATTGTAATAATTGCCTAAAACTTATTACGAGAAGCTTAAAATCCCGAGTGGTCGTGGTTTTTCCTTCTATTAGGCCTAGAAGGTTTCCACGTAAAATCCTTGTCTCTATTTATCTTTTTAGTTTTTGTTTTAAGTATTTATTGTTTATTTTATATTCCGCAAAAACATGGCCAAAATACTTAAAAGTATAAAACAACAATTCACCCCCCCTCTTGTTGCATTCACCATCTCTAAGTGTTTCTACAATTGGTATCAGAGCCATGATCCTCATTTGATTAGGAAATCCTGAGAGCCGTATCTTGGTGTTTTAGAGATGTTGAAAATGAATGAACGAATGGAAGAAGGTTACTCTACTCAAAGACCGCCCATGTTCGATGGTAAATTCTACACATATTGGAAGAATAAGATGGAGATCTTCATCAAGGCCGAAAATTATCAAGTTTGGAGAGTTATCGAAATTGGAGACTTTGAGGTAACAACTACCAACTCCAATAACGAAACTGTTCCCAAACCGATCACTGAATTTAGAAAGAAGATTCTTAGAAAATGGAGATGAATGCTCTTGCCATCAAATTACTTCACTGTAAATGAGCATAATCGCATTATGGATTGCAAAACAGCCAAGCAGATTTGGGATCTGCTAGAAGTTACCCATGAAGGAACAAGTGAAGTGAAGCGCTCCAAGATTGACTTGTTGATGTCAAAGTATGAAAGATTTGTTATGGAATCAAGACAAAGTATTCAAGAGATGTTCACCAGGTTCACAAACATAACAAACGAACTTGTCTCTCTTGGAAGGCTTATTCCCGCAGATGAACAGGTCAGGAAAATTCTAAGAAGTCTACCTCAAGATGAACGTTGGAGAGCTAAAGTCACAGCCATACAGGAATCCAAGGATTTCACTAAATTCAATCTGGAAGAGTTTGTTGGTTCCCTTATGACCCACGAATTGCATCTGGGAACAGCTAACAGTTCCCGAAACAAAGGCTTGGCTCTGGCAGCGAACGATCAAGAGGAGTCAGATTGTGATGAAGAGGAGACTGTCATGTTGGTTCGAAAATTCAAAAAGTTCTTCAGGAACAGCAGATACACCAACCAAAGAAACTACAAAGAAAGAGGAGCTGCTAATACCAAAACCAACTACGAATGTCATAAGTGTGGAAGCACTGATCACTTCATCAAGGAGTGCCCTCAATGGAAGAACGAAAAGGGCAAAGGGAAGGCAAGGGAAACGGGAAGACAACCGATGAAACGACATTTCAACAAGAGAAAGAACAACAGTTATGAAAACCCTAAAAAAATGAGTATATATATTAACTGTTAATCGGGTCATAAACGGGTACCCGGATCAATTTAGAATCGGCCCATGACCCGACCCGGTTAAGGCGGGTCGGATACCCGACCCGGAGGTTTCAGTTTTTTAGATTTTTTGACCCGCCATTTATGAGGCGGGTCGGCGAGTCGGGTACTTTTCTAGAAGGAATCCGTAAAGGGAACACCTGTGTTGTGGACTTCCACACTGTTCCCAAAACCAGTCTGACTTGTCTCCGTGTTATAGAAGATGACCCTCTTCTTTGGCATAAACATTTAGGTCATGCTAGTTTTTCTTTGCTTAATACTCTATAGATCTAAAGACCTAGTAAGAGGATTGTCTTCCCTTAAATTCCAAAAAGATGAAGTTTGTGATTCTTGTGCCAAAGGAAAACATGTTAGGTTATCCTTCAAACCTAAGAATGTTGTGACCACCTCAAAGCCACTTGAATTAACTCATATGGATCTTTGTGTACCTATGAGAATCCAAAGTCGCAGTGGTAAGCGATATGTGTTTGTTATAGTTAATAATTACAGTAGGTTTACTTGGACCTTATTTTTAGTTAGCAAAGATGAAGCTTTTAATGAATTTCTTACTTTTGCAAATAAAATTCAAAAATCTAGTAATAATCAACTTGTCCACATAAGATCAGATCATGGTAAAGAATTTGAAAATTCAAGGTTTATGGATTATTATAATGAGCATGGTATAAGTCACAATTTTTCCGCACCTAGGACACCACAACAAAATGGTGCGGTGGAACGGAAAACTTGAACATTGGAGGAAATGGCTAGAACCATGTTAATAGCTAGTGGTCTCTCTAGAAACTTTTGGGCTGAAGCTGTTAATATTGCATGTTATATTTTGAATCGTGTGTTGATTAGACCTATTACTTATAAGACCCCCTATGAACTATTTAAATGTGTTAAACCAAATATTCCTATTTTCGTGTGTTTGGATGTCGATGCTTTGTTCACGTAAATGGAAAACGAAATATAGGAAAGTTTGATGAAAGAAGTGATGAAGCAACATTTCTTGGCTACTCATCTCATAGTAAAGCTTATAGAGTTTATAACAAGAGAACTACGTGTGTTAAAGAATCTGTTCACATTATTTTTCATGAAACTAACTTTATGACAAGTGAACAAGAAACAGGTGATTTTGAGATAGGTCTTGCTAATTTGGAAGATGATGAAAATGTGCATAAAGAGCAAGATCAAAAAGTAAATGAAGAACAACAGGTTCAAATTGAAACAGTAGAACCTAATAAAGAGAGGAACAACAGGGAAATCAGGACCAGCAAGGCGTTCCTAATCCAGCTGCTCCCAGAGTATAACAAAATGAACAACATGAAGTTGAACAAAATGTCAAGCAAGTCAGAGAGTATGTTTCCACAACTGTCCCCACAAGAGATTTTGTGCCTAAGCCATGGAAACATCAAAAGTCACATCCACTTGACTTGATTATAAGTGACGTAAACAAAGGCACACAGACCAGATTTCAGATAAGAAACTTTTGTGCACGCTTTGCATTTCTCTCAACATTGGAACCCAAGAATCACAAAGAAGCGTTACAAGATTCAGATTGGGTTGTTGCACTGCAAGATGAATTGAATGAATTCGAAATAAATAAAGTGTGGCACCTAGAACCAAAACCCAACAACAAAAAGATAATTGGTCTAAAATGGGTTTTTAGGAACAAGCTGGACGAGCATGGAACCATAGTAAGAAACAAAGCAAGGCTAGTGGTTAAAGGTTAAAGGATACAATCAACAAGAAGGTATTGATTATACGGAGACATTTGCTCCCGTAGCAAGGTTAGAGGCTATCAGAATTCTAATTTCCTTTGCTACTTTTATGAATTTTAAGTTATACCAAATGGATGTGAAATGTGCTTTCTTGAATGGTTTTCTAGAAGAAGAAGTCTTTGTGGAACAGCCACTTGGCTTCAAAAATCCATCTTCTCTAGATCATGTCTATAAGCTTGATAAAGCTCTTTATGGGCTCAAACAAGCTCCTAGACAATGGTATGAAAGATTGTCTAAGTTTTTGATTGAAAATGATTTTATTAGAGGAAAAATTGATAAAACCTTATTCTTTAAGAATAGAGGTTCTGATATTTTAGTTGTGGAAATTTATGTTGATGATATTATTTTTGGAGCCACTAACGAATCACTATGTAATGAATTTGCTAACCTTATGAGTGCTGAATTTGAAATGATTATGATGGGAAAATTAAATTTTTTCCTTGGGTTGCAAATTAAACAAACGGCTAATGATATTTTTATCCATCAACAAAAATATATTAAAGAACTTCTAAAGAAATATGGTTTAGACAATGCTAAAACAAACCACACACCTATGGCTACTAATATTAGACTAGATGAAGATTCGAATGGTATTAATGTTGACCAAACTATGTATAGAGGCATGATAGGATCTTTATTATATTTAACTGCTAGTAGGCCAGATCATGATTGTTAGAATCGCGATATGGATCGTATGATCGTACGATTCTACGACCTAGATCGGACCAAGCGACTAGGATCGTTCACAGAATCGAAATCAAGTGGGATCGTAGGTGGGATCGGTAGAGTTGTATAGGATCGGTTATAATCGCGATCCCACGACGATCGTAACGGTTCTACCACAACACGTGATTTGGGCTGTTCCTTTACTTACTGCTTAACACCTAACTGATATGGGTCGTCTTTCCCTCAAAAATGCGCATCCCCCCCTCACTTAACGAAACCCTAATTAATTCATCTTCCCTCTTTTGCTTTGCTAGCGGCTGCTACAACATAGGTCATTTCAGCTTCAGGTACTTTGCTTTGCTTCTTGATGGCTGCTGGGCTGTTGTTACGGTTTCTTCCTACTTTCTGTCGCACGTCAAACAATTCAGATACTTTGCTATGGGGTTTCTTTCAAATTCTTCATTATTGATGATGGTTATTTTAACAATTTCTCCTAATTTCCTTTTTAGAAAATGTGTATGTTTTTAGTGTTTTTTATATTGAAAATGATCAAATAATAAACTTTGTCATAATAAACCTCGTTCATTTTGCAAATTCGTAGAATCGATCGATCCAACGATCCGATTTCACCATTTGATTTCGATCCTACGT
Source organism: Amaranthus cruentus (assembly GCA_019425755.1). Taxonomy (NCBI): domain Eukaryota; kingdom Viridiplantae; phylum Streptophyta; class Magnoliopsida; order Caryophyllales; family Amaranthaceae; genus Amaranthus; species Amaranthus cruentus. The sequence continues at coordinate 3,250,572 of CM033458.1, read as the reverse complement.
TGAATCCCGATTCTGATTACCTTGGGCCAAATATTTCGTTTAGTGTTGGTTTGTGTGCTAGATTTCAATCAAATCCCAAGGAATCACATCATACAGCAGTGAAAAGAATTCTAAGATACTTAAAGGGAACATATGACTTGTCCCTATTTTATCCTAAAAGTGATGTCTATGATTTGAAAGGTTATAGTGATGCAGATTATGCAGGAGATCTTTTGAACAGGAAAATTACTTAAGGTATGGTACAATTTCTTGGCTCAGGTTTAGTATCTTGGTGTTCCAAGAAACGAAACACCGTTGCTCTATCCACCGCTGAAGCAGAATATGTGGCAGCAGCAGCTTGCTGTTCCCAAATGCTTTGGATAAAACAGCAGCTAAGAGATTTTAGTATTAAATTTGAATGCGTTCCTATTTATTGTGACAATACTAGTGTCATATGCATATCAAAGGATCTCGTGCATCATTCTAGAGTTAAGCATATACATATACGACATCATTTTCTTAAGGATAATGTTGAGCATAAAAATATAATTGTTAAACATGTCAATACAAATGAGCAAGTTGCATATATAATGACTAAACCACTTCCAAGGGAACAATATGAAAACATGAGATTGGAACTTGGTATGATCAAGCTCCACTAAAGTTTAATGCCAGCATTTCCCCTCAAGGCAACATGAATTTGGAAGGGTTTAATCAGTCACAAAACCTTGATTGAGAAATCAATCACTACAAGGTACATGCATGCAACTATCTAAGGTATGTGCCATGGAAATCTTCTTGATTGCATGTTTAACCTATATAGACCAAAGCAGCATGTTTTTTATTCTTATGTGTTATTGTCCTCATATAAAAAACGAAAAAAAATATTAAAAAAAAACGAGGACATATTTATTTTTATATTTTCCTTATTTTTCTTTTTCTACAAATTCTAGCATTTTATTTTATTTTATTCTTTTTCGATTGGTCAATTTAAATTATAGCAGGAGTTGGATCATAGTGGTATTTCGAAAAACCGTTATTAAACCGCTCAATTCAACGAATATACCCGCAAACTCTTCGTAACACTTGAATATTCACACGTACAAACGGTTGTTAATAAAGAGTTAGAAACCCTTTGATAACCGTCCCTTCAAGGCTTTAAAACCCACTACCTCACTTGTCACATCACTCACTCACAATTTCTTATATCCCTCATGTCAAGTACAAAGCTTCAAAACCGTCAACCCATTCACTCACTCCATCTCTCCTTCATCTTCATTTCTTCACTTCACCATGAAAACCCCAAAATCATCCTCATCAAGCAAGACTACGAAAGGAAAGACACCAAAATTCATTCAACCAAAACCGCTACAAGTGATTCATCCCTCACCTACAGAAGATGCACCACCTTCCTCATCTCAAGAACCACAAAAATCGACTACAACCAAACCCATGCATGCCAGAACTAAACAATCTCTCTCTACCCCAAAAGGTATCTCTTCGTCCAGACCCACTAAAAGGACCAAGCAAGCTGACCCAGATAGTGCAAAAGAAGTCGCTAAGGAGATGTCAGTTGGGTTCGGACTCGACAAGTACTATGAATCAAACCCTTTCCGTCAATTACATGCCATTTTACAAAATCAAGGTTGGGAAAATTTAATGTTTGATTACTCATGTAACGCGATTTACCCAAACCTAATGCGTGAGTTTATCAAGAATTTCAACATAGAAAATGGGGTTTGTTCTAGTACTGTCAAAGAAATTAAGATTGAATTTAATAGCTTAATGCTGGGGGAATGGTTTGATGTTCCTACTATAGGATTCGACACTTATTACGTTAGTTCAAAGATTGTGTTTTCGGGCATTACGGAGAAGACCGTGTTAAAATTTCTTGGGATTGATGATAAAAAGAGGTTTAGCCACAACTCACTGTCACCACTTCATAAGCTACTCTACAACATTGCACGCCGATTCATTTTACCCCGCAACTCTAAGCGGAGTGAAGTTAATCTTCGTGACGCCACATTAATCTATTACCTGGCTAATCACTTTAATGATTTCGCATCTGTCTAACTGTATTGAGAAAGGTCTTATGGTTGGATATGGAGGTTTATTAACTTGCATTTTAAAGAAGTTCGGTGTACCATTGGATGGTCTTCAATTCTCTATGAGTGCAAATAACAAAATCAGTGCAAAATGTCTTAAGAATTTGCACTTAAGTTTGAATGAAAAAGGGATATTGGAAGACCTAATGGAAGTTGAAATGTAAGTTCTGATGATGAAAAGGAGGAGGGAGACAAAGAAGAAAAATGTGAGAAAATGGAGGTAGATGAGGATAAAGATCAGGGAGTTGTTACTTCTGCCCATACTGAACAGGCAGAGGTTACACAAGAACAAGGGGAAGCACTGAGTGAGGGGGAAGCCTCAGGAGAGGGAGAAGGTGAAGAACTTGAGGAACAAAATCCCGATGAAAGTTCTGATGATGAAGAGGTTGCTATGCCAGTGAAGAAGGAACCGGTGCTCACTCCTAGAAAGAGTAGTAGGTTAGCTTCTAAGCGTCCAGTGGGATTGGATGAAGAGACTACCTCACCCTTCACCAAAGAACTTATATATGCACCCCCTTCACCGAAAACTGTCACACCTTCACCACCATTGATTCCATCGCCACCACCATTCTACTCCACCACCACTTGATACACAGGTTTCACCCCCACATACTTCACATGGTGTTGATGAGTCTGCTAACCCCTTACCTGTTCCTCCAACTGCATTTGATTCTCTCCTCACACAGCTTAATGATTTTCAGTCTCGCTTTTGTGCTTTTCAAGATGAAGTTCGTGTCTCACTTGCTTCTATCACTGATCAACTGACCCAGATGGAGTCCCGTCTTGGTGCTAAGCTCGATTCTATTGAAGTGCAGACAGAATACATTGATGAAGAGACTGCGGGTTGATCCCTCCTACTGCTCCATTATGATTTTTCTGTTTGTTGGCCACATCATTTCTGGTTGTAAAAATTAAACGATCTTTTCTTTTCTTTGCTTCAAGTACCATGCTGGGGTACCAAAAACAATTTGTCTTTTGTTAAACTTGTTGCTATCATTACTATCTTTTGCTATCTCTTTTCTCTTATTGGTCTATGCTTGGCTATTTTATGCATATCTTGATGCTTACTATGGTGCTTGCTTTGTTATATTGCTTCTTGATTATCCTTCTTTGACAAATGCTTGTGTTAGTGCTGTAGTTTGGTTACGCCAATCCTTTTTGATTGATGTCAAAAAGGGGAAGAAAAGCAACAAACTTAGAGGAATACTTGTGATGCCATAGTTTTCATATACTCTGATTCATGCTCTGATTCATGGCTTTAAAAATTTTAAAAATATTTGCTCTAATATTGTTTCGATTTTGTGTTGTTCTGATTAAACCATATTGTGTTTGAATGTTTTAATTTGATATTACTCAACTTAGTTTAAAATCTAAGCTCTGATAATCGTTTTACTATCTTGTGTTTGATTATTGCATATGTTCTCAAAGTAGACACACAGTAAAATGATGCTTAATCTTCTATGTTAATTATTTTCGGAAAATTATTTAAAAACATAGGTTATATTTCATATATGTTGATGATATGTTTTTAAATATTAATCTTAGAGTAAATCGTTTATGTTGGATGCTTGGTAAATTACTTTTTAATGATTTGATTTGCTAAGTGTTACTTAGAGTTGTTCTAATCTCTAGCATGCTTTATTATATTTTTAAAAAATGAAATGGAAGGGTTTTCTGCCGCAATAGTAAGGTATAAACTTTGACAAAAGTGTTTGTTGAACCTACAGCAAGTCAACAACCCCATCAATATATTTGACAAAATCAAAATTTGATAATAATAATAATAATAATAATAATAATAATAATAATAATAATAATAATAATAATATCAAACAATAATTCCACGTGTAAGCACCTCAATGAATGACATAGTATAAGGTCTTTTGATCATTCCAAGCCTCGTGGGCTTAGTCACCGCGTAAATTTACATACTATTAAATTAAAATTAAAAAAAAAAAGAAAATTAAAGTTTAACAAAAAGAAGAGGAACGAACTAAAGTAGAATAGTCTTCCTTTTCTTTGTTCCCTATTCATCCTCTTCATATTCTCCCTTCTATTTTCTCTCTCTAGGGTTTCAATTATCTCCCATAGCTTTATCTATCTATCTATCTATTATCTATCTATCGCTGTTTTGTTCGGATTATCGATCGGAGTTGCTTTAGTTGATTCTAAGTTTAGAAGTAAATTTCATGGAGGTTAGTATTTTTTTTAAAAATTATTTCGTAATTTACTAATTTAGTAAAGTAAATCTATTATAAAGGTTTTATCTTTCTTTTTACTTAAATTAGCTGTTTAAATATTTATTTATTTTTTCTTGTTTTCATATGATCGTTTGGATGGACTTATGTTCCCTTGCGTATAATCAAAGTTGACTTGATGATTATCTAATTTGTTAATATCGTGCCATAATTACTTTTAAATGATTTTTTTGTCTAAATATTTTTTGGGTACTTTTTGGAGGACTTTTAATTCGAATTACAGTAGAAATTAATTAATTAATGGACTATTTTGTTTATTTGTTCATTTTGAATTGAATTACCGGGGAAATTATGAAATTTGGACTTTTTTTGTTGATATTAAACGATTATTAATTAAATTACTCCAGAGATTTTCTTGTTTGGATATATTTTTATGTGTTGTTGAACGAGTTTCTGTTGAGAAATCGATAGGCTGCAAGTATGGAGGAACGCAAGAAATTGGAGGAATCGAAATTAACTTCGGCGGCTGCTTTTGTGGAAGGTGGCATTCAGGATGCGTGTGATGATGCTTGCAGTATCTGCCTTGAGGAGTTTTGTGATAGCGATCCATCCACGGTATTATATTATGCTGATTTTTAGTGTACGAGTTGTTAAATTGGAAATGCACTCATCTGAATGTTGTTTGTTTTTGCAGGTGACAGGATGTAAGCACGAGTTTCATCTTCAGTGTATTCTCGAATGGTAAATGAACTTAAGTTTTCATTGAATCATGTGCGCTTTTTACTTAAAGTTGTCGATGTTTGCTATCTAGAGTAAATTAAGTGAAAATCAAAAACGTCTCTTTTTTATTACTAACAAGGATAAGGTTCTATACACATGACCTCCAAAGTCCAAACCCCACCTAGATAGAAGCCGCACTGAGAGTATATGCGAGTTGATTGATTATTTGAAACAATGGTTTGGCACTACAAACAAATTTGAATGATTAGTTATGCAGCCAAGAAATATTGTTCTTCCTTATCTATGAAAGGAGAAGGCATATTAGGTTGATCATAGTTTTTATGGTTGAAGTTGTGTGGTCTATTGAGTGATTGTATGAGTATAATAGGGCTCATGAGTCATGGGTTCATCTTTGATGGACTCAAAATTTTACTTAGATAATATTATAAGTCTCATGGTTACATATATGACTGACTTATAGAACTCTTCTACATGGGACTTATTTTCAGTTGAGGATGAATGATTATTAAATGTTAATTTTTACCTTTACACAAACTATTAAAAAAGGCAGTATCATAGTGAGACCAAACAAATACGGGCTGACCTATTTCCAATTTTGACCTAAAAGAGATAAATTATGATCTTTAAGTGATCAGTTTCAATGTAAAGTATATGGCCTTCAATTCCTTCCCTTAAAGTGATTGATTCAGACCTTAAATTTAGTTATAGATAATCAACAAGTTTAAAAATGGTTAATTACAACCTTAAAGTGATCAATTTAAAGCTTATAGTGCTAAATTGTAAGTCTTCACCCGTGTAGTGATCAATTATAACTTTTAATCGTAAATGAGTTCATTATAAACGTAAAGGGATCGATTATAATCTTAAAGTGGTTAATTTTGAACTTTAAGTAATAAATTATGAATGATCAGTTATAACATAAGTTTGTAATGACATCAATTTTGACCTTAAGGTATTAATTATGACCTTATATTGATCAATTCAGTGATCGTGTATTCTAAAGAATTGTAATTGGGCCTATTGGACTATTCTTGGATCTTGTATTAGTCGTGTCAGTAAGGTGGTCTCTCGCAAGACTTGGTGTTACCTTTATTGTCATAATATATGTGATGTCTTAAGTCATTGAATTTTTAGAACCCAATAGGATTATCATTAGTCAAACCAAGTCTTTACTCATTTGGAATGAAACTGAAAATGTTTTGTGTTTCGATTTAGTGCTAATATTGGTCTCACTTGATTAATTTTCATTTTTGAAGTGGAGTTTGGAAAATATTGTTGAGATGACAAACTGTAGTGGTTTCAAAAAAAAAAAAATCGTTTCTTATCCTTATATCCTCCATGAGTTGGACATGCTTAATTTTGATGTCCGAGAAATATTCATATTTAAAGTTAATGTTTCAAGATTCAATCTATTTATGCATGAAAGTCCGCTTCTCTCCAAGGCTACTGTAATGTCACTTCTTTGAAATTGAGAAATATGTGCTGCTTGGATACAAAGACTTGGTACTCGCTCAACTAAGTTGATGGTTCTAGTAATGTTAATCGTTTATGTTGATTGAGAAAACATGTTGATTTATGTGTGCGTTTGTCTTTGCCTCTAAGAATGTGTAAATTTGATGATGAATAATGTTGAAATCAACACTGCTTACAGATCAAAGTTGTCTTGTTCGGCACAGAACCACATACAATGAGGTCAAGAAATCTAAGTCTTATTCTTATGGCTTGCAGGTGCCAAAGGAGTTCTCAGTGCCCAATGTGTTGGCAACCTATTAGTTTGAAGGACCCAACAAGGTTTGTACCACGATCTCTCTGTCATGATGTGGTTATGATTTGTTTGTGACGCTAATATCATACATAACTGTTTGCAGCCAAGAACTCTTGGATGCTATAGTACAAGAGAGAAATGCCAGTCGTAACCAACCGAGAAATGCTGCCATATTTCACCATCCGGCATTGGGAAATTTTGAGATACAACATGTTAGTGGAAAACACTACCTTCCTAGCCTAGCTTTTGTGTCTCTTTTTTGTCGATCGTTTGCTTGTTCTATTTTAAACTTTATTCCTATACATTACAGTTGCCCGTTGGTGTAAATGATGCTGAACTGGAGGAGCGCATAATTCAGCACTTAGCTGCAGCTGCTGCAATGGGCCGAGCACGCCATTTTTCTAGAAGAGAAGGCCACAGGGGCAGATCATCAGCTCAAGCTCGTCCTAATTTTCTGGTTATTTCTGCTCATCCTAATGCACAAGGTCCTGTCTCTCTTTCTGAAGGAGAGCAAGCTGAATCTCCAGCCAGCTCAATCGATACATCTTCCTTGCTTAGAATTGGAAGAGATGTATCCCCCCGTATATCTGTACCAAATTATTCAACTCATGCTGATACACTTTCTGCCTCTGGAACTAGTGCCTTTAGTGCAGGACATGCTTCTCCATCCAACAGTGGGTAATTGCTCTAATTTTGCCTATATACTTGATTGAAAGTCCAGTTCCTTCTTTGCCTTCCTCCCTTCCCTAAAAAAATGCAACATGATTTAACCAAAATAAGCCAAAAGGAAAATCCAAACTGTTTTTTTTATGCGCCTTCTGGGAGAATCTTTGCTTGTAACTTAATCATCTTGACTTTCTATTGGTTTTCTATCTCATTGCTCTAGGAGGTCTCCAAATCAATCTTCTCCCGGATGCCAGGATAGAGCAGGTCCATCTAATCTCCAATCATTTTCAGAAGCTTTGAAATCTCGCCTTAATGCAATGTCTACGAGGTATTGAGAATTTGGATTTATTCACATGTGGTTTTTTGTGGTGGCCTCTAAATTAGACTCAACACAGAATTATCTTCCATAATTTTGTTTTATTTTTTATTAATCCAAAACTTTTCTTCTTTGTAAAAGGTATAAGGATTCTATATCTAAGAGCACCAGGGGGTGGAAGGAAAGATGGTTTTCCCGCAACTCTCCTATGTCTGATATCGGATCTGATGTAAGAAGAGAGGTAAATGTTGGAATAGATACCGTGTCTCGAATGATGGAGCGTATGGAAACGAGGGACAATGGGAGACCCAGCGATGACTCGGAGCCTAGCATTTCTGAGATCAGTCAAGCTTGTGAGCCTGTTACTCAACATGGGGTGGATGGTGTGGTGTTGTCTGGAGATGACAACAGGACGCAAGCACCATGTGCTGCACTCTCGGGTTCTGATTGAGTATATAGTTGGGCATTGCATCAACTCATAGCGTTTAATGTTGAAGGTTAGTATTGGATATTGGTATCAATATACTTGTGCTTGTTTGACGATAATTTTTGATTTCCTTGATTCCATTCTTTACAGTAAAAAAATTTGTACCCTTGTTCTAGTTTCCTGCATAAAGTATAGGTTTTGCGTATAACAAATTAGGATTTTTGTTTCTTACAACCCCTAAAATCTTTCATTTCGTTAGGGTCTTGCATTTAGAAGTTAAATGATATATTCAAATGGTTAGCCAAGTTGTAGGGAGGGGGCGTCGGTTCAACAGTTTCATCTTCTAGGTGTTACAGTTAAGGGGCAGCGTTGTTCTTGTAGCTATTCCTGAATAGGTGAGCTCTTGGCACTAAAAGATGGATGACCTATATCCTTTGCGACATAATATAATCATGATTTTCATTTGCTTTGCAAGTTTGAAGTGCCAAAAAGACTAGAAGAAGTTCCACTGGAGTTAAGCAATGGGATGTAAGTAGCGGGTTTTAGCTTATTTGATTGAGATTGTTGGATGTAAAACTGCTGGTACATTTGTGTTACAAAACAAAATGCTCTGTATTTAGAGATATATTGAATGAAGAAGTAATTAGGGCAACTGGATAGTGAGTTTTGGGCTCTTAAGAATAGTAAAGAGAATTTACTGCATGAGTGAAGAAAGGGGATGGATATTGCTTGCAATAAAACACATAGATTCGAATATAGTTGACCTTTCAAGGTACCCTTAAAAGGATATTAATGCAGTTTTAAGCCTCAATTGTAGTTGACCTTCTACAAAATTTCAGGATGAACACACAAATAATACACAATACCAAAGGTGAAACTTAAAGACCACATCAACGCTGAAGAGTATTGGTAATGAACACGCAACAAACTTTGAAGGATATCTGAGTAGTGTTCAAAAAATAAATTATTTAAATTTCTTACTAGGATAAAATAGTCGATTAACATAAAGAGATTTTAGAGGTATTTTGGGTTTGGAACTTTGTTAGCAAAATGCTAAGCCAGTAACCATGTGAATATTTGGCTGCATCTTGACACAAAAGGAACACGGTTATTTTGTTTATTCAAATGTTTTAAGCATTGAATTGTGGGGAACGATATTTATTTCGAATTTTATTAAGGATGTTTGTCAATAGGAATATCACATCAACCCTTGGATTATACTCTGCCCTTGGTAGAAGCCAAGTTAAAATCATGGAAACAAGAAAAGCTTTTTGTTATTCCGAGTGCAAGTGAGTTACTGAGTTGTTGCTTCACTTGAAATTGGGAAAAAGTGAAGCAGGGTCGTATAGGATTAGATTATTTGAACATCAAACCTCGCGAAATATCAATCATGTTCCTTATGCATTGCTTGAACTATAAATTAGTGTTGACAAAGATAATATGTATCTACTTTTACTGGACCCCCAAAAAGTTGGGGCAGGCTTGGTGCCCATATCACACATAAGAAAAACCATTGTTATTCAAGGCATGTATCTTCCACAATTCCTCTTTCTTAGTCTCACTTTCTAAAGAATCTCATAAACAATGATATGACCGCTATACCATAAACTAATAATTATACAAAAATCGAAGAACTTGTGAGTGCTTGTTGTGCAAATGGATGTGAGTTCTTGAACAATAAATATAAGTAATACTTTATATAGTTAATTAACTTATTTTTAGTTGCCAAACACTCATGCTTATGTTACAAATGTATGCTAGTCTTGAATCTCGTTTACTATGAACAATCCTCTTCTGTTGCAATACAAGGTAGGCATACTACTAAGGGCAGAATTTGTTTTATGTGTTCCACTTAATAATTATTATACCTTTCAAGTTGAATTTGAAAATGACTTTCTATAGTTTTAGTGATGCATGTGTAGAGAAACATACAGTCAATAAACGTCAAAGCTTACGGTCAATATGTAAATTGTTAAATTTCATCTTATGCTCATGTTATTTCTTAGATGGCTATCTTTTATTCTAGTTGGGAGACTCCTATCATATATGAATCTCAGTTTTAGAAAGCACAAGGCGCATAAGATCATTAAAGCTTAGGCGCAAAGCGCAGGGCAAAGGCGTGAGTTTTTTGTAGGTTAGGCGTACTTTTTCACTAAACGAAAGCGTAAACATCAATTTAAAACATATATAATTCTTCAAACAACATGATATTCATATTTTTGTATCAAGAAGCTTGAAAACATTCATTATCCTTGGGCTAAACACCACTTTAGCGCAACACCATTCTAATGGGACTATGAAGAATTGCCAAAGTTATTTTCTTCTTTGCATGCTTTTTGTTTTTTCTTAAATCGAACTTCATATTCAAGTAAAATTGAGTACCGTGTTTTGTTTCATTTTCGAACAAAGAAGCAGAAGTTACTTACCCAGCAACAAGGAGGCGCATCGGGCGCACAAGGCGTAATGCGCATTGAGGCGCCCAAGGTGCACACCTCTTGTAGTAAACTTTGCCTCATCTAACCAAGTCGCTTTCGGTCGAAGCTTGAGATTGAGGCGCAGAAGGCCAAAAACGAGGCGCATTTTTGAAAATTTAGATAGAACCATCATACATATCCTATAGGAGTATTACCTTTATATATTCCAAGATTGCACCCATGAAATTTTTACTGTCACCTTTTTATAAGATTGGAACAATGTTTATACAGGATTAGAGAGAATGTTATTGAATATTGACTTGATGATACGAAATGAAAAAGCCTACTAGCTACATAGTTCAGGATGGCTGATAAGTTTTTTACTGTCACCTTTTTGTTCTAATCATTTATTTGATTTTCCTGTTGACTAAGAATGAGATAGAGGCATTTGGTAGAGAAAGAGTAGTGAGTATAGGTTGTTGTGGTTGTAGTGGTTACTGTTGCTGAATATAAGCAATGACTGAGAGTGTGCTGGAGGTTGTGTTTCCTACGGGTTGGGGATACGAGCAAAGAAGTGTGTGTATTGTATAGGGGTATGAATTTTCATATTATACAAGACACTTAAAGGCCTGCCTGGATTCCTTGTGAAAAATTGGGGATAAATAACAGGGGATAAATATTAAGTGATAATGTTTGAAGGGGGAAATGATTTAAGGGGTATTAACATTGGGTTGGTATTTGTGCAGCTTAAATATTTCAAGAAAATGATATGGATTATCACTGACCTTGTTACATGAGAGTATTTTTTGAATCAATTAACTCCTCTATCAACATTCAACACTAACCCACGGTTGCCCACAACACGAATCACTCTTTTTCAAGTTGCATAAGCGATTAATTTTCTACAGCTTTTTCATGAATTTTAGTTTTTTTTTTCTTTTTTCTTTTTTTGTTTTTTCTAATTTGGGACTTGCGATCATGGTTTTCAGAATCTCGATCCTGATCAACGATTCTACGATCCTACGATCCAAAATTAGGCGACCGATCCGGATCGTAGGTAGGATCTTAATGTTGGTAGAATCGTACGATCCTACATAGCTCCTTGATTTAAGTGGTAGGATCATAACGCGATTCTACGATCCTAAGATCTTACGATCCGATCCTACAAGACTAATTTCAATCGTACAAAAATTTCATATAATCTATATTTTACTTATGTATATATATGTATATATCTAAACAATTATATTAATATGACTAAAATTCAAGTTTTTCATGATTCGCATTTTAAAAATGAGTATTAAAAGTATTCTTTTACAAAACTTAATAGTTAAAGTTAAATAAGTGTTAATTTAATCCTTAAAACTTAAAAAAGAACAAATACAATTGAAAATTAGTTATTTAAAGCATATTAATGCATATTTGTAGGATCACACGATCCTACGATCCGATTCTATAGATTTCGATCCTACCCCATCATCGATCCTACGTAGAATCCTGATCCTAACAACCTTGCTTGGGATTAAATTTTTTAATTTGAAATCCAAGATTGTAAATTCCAGATTTGAAAATTACATGAAGATATGAAGGTTTTTAGCTCTTTGAAGCAGTTGCAGATATTCCTCTATCATACTAGTTTCATCAATGGTGGTAAAAGGTGAAGACATAGAAAATAATTGTGATTAAGTGGTGATGATAATTATTTTTTTTGTTATTTATGGATTTTGAATTTTTAAAAATAGTTTGAAAATTTTTAGTTTTGATTTTAATATAAGTTTTTCATACTTATCATGGATTTTTGTAATATTTGGATTAGATTTCGAGAGTAATTTTTGATATCAAGACTTCATCTGTCAATATCACCATTGATGGGTTCTTCTTTCTCCTTATGTCATTTAGATTAGTTCTCTCCAAATATTTATCCTGTGGAAGGGTTTGTAAAATATTTACCCTCAAACAAGGGGGGAAATTTCCTCGAGTGAATTTTTACAAGCATTCCAGGCTTCACAAAACTTGTGAAACTTTTTGCTATACTTTTCGCTCCCTATTTTCATGGGATTCAGGCGAGCCCTAATAAAGGAATTGAAATTATTGCCTTCCTATGCAATCAATCATTTAAATTTTTTTTCCCATTTCAATCACTGAATCTAATTGGTCTACAATCCTATGAAAAGAATTTGGAACGCATCAGCATTTGCTTTTTTCCCCTTTGCTACACGACACTTTCCGGTTATAAATATTATTGCCTTTCTGCTTGATTATTGTCCTGGCCAAATAAAGTGACATAAATGGCAAAAATATCCTTGTGATTGGTGATTGATGATTGGATGATGTCAAAGTAGAGGGTTTGGACACTGATTTTCAAACTGAGCGAATGTCAAGTTTCAATTATCTGATGCAAGAACCATTCCCGTTCTAGGCATGGAAGGCAAATGAGAACGATAAGTTTGAAAATTCAGGTTTGATTGGTTTGAAAGGGTAAACTAAACAGTTGTAACTTAAATGGTCTTCAGAATGGATTGTAGAAGATCATTAGCTTTGTGGATTGCAGGGTTTCATGTTTATTACTTTGCACATCCATCTTATTATAGTCACTCGAAGACACAGAGCAGAGGTTGAATAACTAGTATAGACCCGAGCCTATATTCTCCTAGAGTAGACAAGGGTTTACTTTGAGGCACTTAAGAGGTTAAACAAACAATAGCCCAGTATACTACAATCTGATCTGACATCTAATATGAATTCTTAAATACCTTACATTTGTTTCTGTGTATTACTTGTAGATATGTTTACTCTAACGAATTTCATACTTGTATGATGATTTAGAGGAAATTATACTATTTCACGCTTTGTCGTTCCAATATTATGTGGGGTCTTTCTATTAAATATAAAATATTAATAAAAGTAGTGTTTCAGGTAGGTACTTGGACCCGTTGCAACTGGGTGGATGCTATGATTTTGATGCTTTGGTCTCATCAAAAATAGCAGACTAGTATTTCCATACATGGAAAATATGTTTTGTAATTGTGTTCTCAACAGATTAATATAATAAACTCTCCTGGAGATTCTTTCGTTCGAGCTTTGCCGAAATATGATATAGTAAAGTACGTGCTTGTAAATTATTTTAATGTTTGTATCTCACCATTTATTTATCAACCGCTTGCCGATCCGCTACTTAATTCATATGGCATTTATGCCTATTGAAGTTTATGTGCTGTGCGATTTCGTTGCATGTTTCACGCACTTTTCATATTAATCCCATCATTTTAATTTGTGCTATTTTATTTGAGCATGTTTGTCGAGATATATATTGAAGTTTTAATATATCTAAAGATGCATAACTAAAAATTACAAAAAGTTGATATTAATGATCCTTGCGTTGACATTAATCAAATGAAATCCTACTCGATTATATTTTAACTTATAGATTAAGAATAAAGTGCAAATTAAGTGTGCACTGTGAATAATATCAAAAAATTAAATGGAACAAAATCCGGGAAAGAAAGCAAGGAATGTATATTACTCATTCTGATTTTAACCATTTGTCTCATTGATTTTTTTTTCACTATTCACTTATCAATCTTAATTTGTATTTTATTGTTAATCTATAAGTTAAAATATAGTCATGTGGGATCTTGTTTGTTCGTATCAATATAAAGATTAATAACATCTACTTTTCATAATTTTTAATTAAAAATAATTAGAGATACTAAAAGTTAAAATGTTGTCTCGACAAGTGTGAAAAATCAAATGGGACTAATGAGTTGAATAGGAGGTAGTATAAAATAAGAATGATGCATACAAATACAATCCTGAGGATCGTATACTAGAATTTAATAAACTTCCAAAACATAAAACTGTTTTTTAATTTCAAGATTCAAGATAGATTATGCAATATAAATAATATTTACTTCAAAAAATATTTTTATATTTGGCTTTTATGTCTATATAACCTTTATTATTGTAAAAAGCACTAGTATGTTTTAGCCGAGTAAATATTGATAGGACTTGAATTATATTTAATCAAATAATCCTACCAGACTCTTAATAGCGAATATTTCATCGCAAAAAGAATCACTAAATTTAGGGACGGAAGTAGTAAATCGTTATATGCTTCGTAACTAAAACATATTTTTTTCACAATATTATTATTGCTTTGTAATAGTTTTTTAAATAATTGTTATATCAAACAAAAAATAAATATGAAACTTATAAAAGAAACAAGAAAATTATAAAATAAACAAAGTTAAATGACTAAATTATTCAAATGGTAAATGTTTGTCAAATTAAAACAACATAATAATTATAGAATTAAATTACAATGATATTTTTCTCATATAAGAACAAAACTAAGATGGTTGGTTAGTGATGCTGATAATGATATTTTGCATTGATTGAGAGAAGTTTTGTCTTTCAATATTGTTAAACGCTAGGCAGTTTTTTTGCAAGACTTAAATGATTTGTCTAATTAGTGTTGGGAAAGTAAAATATTAAATCAATTTGGAGTTCACCAACTAACGTTTTTAATTCTAAACATTTCAAAACATTAATATATACCAAACAGTGTTGTGTGCCAAGTTTCATGCCAAATAAACCAAGTTTGAACTACTTTAAGCAAGTAAGTGCCAAAAAAACTTTAAAAAACTTAAAAACGCAACGTGACACGTAAATTTCAAGCATATACCTATTGTTTTCCATTCTAACCACTTTAAAGTAATAATATATACCAAATAGTATTGTGTGCCAAGTTTCATGCCAAAGACACCAAATTTGATCTATATTAAGGGTGTTAGTTGCAAAAAAGTTTAAAAAACATAAAAATGAAACTTAACACGTAATTTCAAGCATATGACTATTGTTTTCAATTCTAACCATTTACAAACAATAATATATACTCCCTCCGTCCCTTATAATTTGCAGCATTTTCCATTTTCGTCCGTCCCACTTAAATTGCAGCATTTCTATTTTTGGACTATGACCCACCACTTTTAACAATTTACTAACTATTTACCTACCAATTAATTACCCTATTTATTACCCTAATTACTCCCTCCATATTCCTAACTACCACTCTCTCTCTCTACTAAAACCCAGCCCACCACTCCATTTATTACCGTTGCTCTACCTAGAGTAACTGTTCATCTCCCTCTCCTTAAATACTCCAATAAAACCCAAACCCTAATTGCTCTCTTTAGGACTTTCCGCCTCTCTCGCCCCTCTCTCTCTTCTCTCTCTTTCTCTCTTCTTATTCTGCCTTAATCCTTATGAAAAACCCAGATCTGTTTCTTGGTCGTCTCCTTTTCTTCTTCATTCTCCCATTTTACATGAGTTCCTACATTAATTTCTGATTTGTAGAAGGAAAAAAATTGCTTGAAAACATGAGTTCCATAATCAAGATCTGTTCTTTTGGTTAAAAATAAGTGTTCTTTTTCTTTTTTATTTATGTTCAGTCGACTTTACATGAGTTCCTTAATTAGTTATGATTTTTGTGTTTATTTTTCGAATGATTATTTTATGGGTTTGAAGATCCTAAGAATGAGTTCCAAGTGCAAGATCTGGTCTTTTTAAGGTAAGATTTTATGTTCAGATTATACGAATTATTTTTGTAATTTTTTTGTGTTGAGTTCGTTTTTACTAGTTTTTGATTGGTTGTTGTTCTTGTTTTTCTGATTTTTTTTTCCAGATTTTTGAAACATTTTTAAGGTAAGATCTTGTGGTTTATGTTTATTATTATTTTCGAATCTTGTGGTTTATGTTAGTGGTTTATTTTCGAAACATTTTTGTAATTTTTTTGTCTGATTTATGTAGATCTTGTGGTTTATGTTTGTGATTATTTTCGAATCTTGTGTTCAGTTTTTGTTAGATTTATTTTCAGTTTTTGTTAGTTTTATTTTCGAAACTTGCATAGGTTTATTTTTTAGTTTGGAAAATTTTCCAAGAATAATCCCAACAATCACTCGTTGGCAAAAAATAATCTCAACTATCGATTATTTTTTAATAATCCTAATTATTCATCGAATTTGCTCAAAACAGTCCCACTCCCTCCATGATCGGCTACAGCAGGTATTTTGTGATTAATTTTTTTTACCTTTTTTTTTTAACTGTCCTTCATCAAATAAGAAGATGTCTTTCATCTTCATTATACTCCTTCTTCTTCATTAATTCTTGGTATTTTTTTTGATTGAATACAACTTGGAATGTTACTAATCAACCCCAATCTTACGTTACTAATCAACCCCAATCTTACTCACTACTAGATCATCCATGAACATTCAACCACATCAAACTGTAATGCCCTTCATCTTCACCATGAACATTCAAATAAGAAGATGCTCAAAACGGTCAAGTATGTTCTTCTCATCTTCAAACTATAATGCCCTTCATCTTCTTCTCAAAACGGTCAAGTATGTTCTTCTTCATCGTCTTCTCACCACCAACATAATCTAAACCATTGTTTTTTCATATAAATTTACCCCCAAACCAAAATTTTGCAGCAAATT
Source organism: Amaranthus cruentus (assembly GCA_019425755.1). Taxonomy (NCBI): domain Eukaryota; kingdom Viridiplantae; phylum Streptophyta; class Magnoliopsida; order Caryophyllales; family Amaranthaceae; genus Amaranthus; species Amaranthus cruentus. The sequence continues at coordinate 3,233,461 of CM033458.1, read as the reverse complement.
TGTCAAATACACCAGCCTAAATCGAAAAAAAGGGCAAAATCAACTACTATCATCTAAAACCAACAATTTACATGAAAAACTTAAATTAAAAAAGTAAGGGAAAATCGACATTACCATGGTCTAGAAGCGAAATTGGACAGCAGGGATTTGCGTCTGAACTTGCTCACCTTCAGATGCTTTCTTCTCCTTCAATCAGCTATTCTAGGGTTTGAATGTAAGTTTTGAGAAGTTAGGTTGAAGGCTCATCAATGGAGAAAGGAAGAGTGTAAATGGATTTTTTGAAATTGCAAGGGTAATTCCTTTTGACGATGAAAGGGTAATTGTTCTTATTTGATGATGGTGAGTTAAAAAAAAGGTAAAAAAAAATTAATCACAAAATACCTGTTGCAGCTGGTCATGGAGGGAGTGGGACTGTTTTGAGCAAATTCGATGAATAGTTAGGATTATTAAAAAATAATCGATAGTTGGGATTATTTTTTGCCAACGGGTGATAGTTGAGATTATTCTTGGCAAATTTCCCTTTTAGTTTTTGTTAGTTTTATTTATTTTTCAGTTTTTGTTAGATTTATTTTCGAATCTTGTAGATCTTTGGTTTTGTAGATCTTTTGGTTTATTTTTCCAGATCTTTGGTTTTTGTTAGTTTTATTTTCGAAACATGCACGCATTTATTTTTCCATATTACTTTGGAATTCTTTTTGGTTTTGTAGATTTGGGCGTTAGATTTATTTTTATTGATAAGATTTATCTTAATTCTGATTTTCGAATCTTTTAGTTTTTGTTCTTCATTGCATTATTAAATGTGTTCTGATGTTGGTTTATTTTTTTTAAGTTGAAGTATGTCATTTTAGTGTTCTTAATTTGAGTATTTTGCTTCGATCTAAAATGGTTTTTGTTCTGATCTAGTTCTTCATTTGCATTATTAATGAGTTTTGATGTTTTTGGTTCTTCATTGCATTTTTAATGATTTCAGAAATGAGTTCTGAATATTACTGATTCTTAGTTGGATTTTGTTGTCCTTGATTCGCCTGATCGAGAGGCTTTCATGCAAAGATTTACACCTCCACGGTGAACCCCAGATGATGTTTCAAAATTGCTTGAATTAAAATCCACAAAAATCTGTGGTAAAAGAGATGCTTCATGTTCTCCGGTTAAATATCCTGTGAAAACAGAGGTTTACTCGGATGATGATGATGACGAGCCAAAAACTATGTTTGAAATGTGGTATAAAAGGTTTATGCCATTTGCTGCTGCACCATGTAACCGACTTTATGTACATGATGATGAACGCAATGAAACCAAATTTGAAAGTGATGACACTGGAAAATCAATGCTTGAAATCTTAATCCCAGCTTATAAGCCTGACAAATCATCTATTGCAATGGATTCACAGGATTGTACTAATGTACATGACTCTGATGAAACACAAGACTTCTCAATTTGAGTATTATTCTTAACCCCCTTAGTTATTTTTGTTTAATTGCATTGATTGGCTGCTGGGATTCTGTTTGTTGTTTGTTGTTTCTTATGAGTTCCCATGTTAAGTTTATTTGTTTCTTATGAGTTCCCATGTTATGTTTGTTGTTTCTTATGAGTTCCCATGTTAAGTTTCTAGTTGGAATTATGTGATTACTTTTGATGGTTTATGAGTTCCCATATTATGTTTGTTGTTTGTTATGCCCAATGATGAAGGAACTCATATCGGATGTTTGCACACTTTGAATATATGATTTTCTTGATTTATGAGGTCCCATGTTAAGTTTCTTGTTGGAATTGTGTGATTCGTTTTGATGATTTATGAGTTTCCATTTTATGTTTGTTGTTTGATATGCCTAATGATGAAGGAACTCATATCGGATATTTGCACATTTTGAATATATGATGTGTATGCCCAAGTGAAACCTAGTGGCAAACTTTCATATATTTCAAGGTGTTGCAATTGTGGTGAAACCTATTTCCTGAGGGCATTGTGGTGTTTCCATTACATTCATGCTTGCAAAAGTTTTGATGTTCTATTACATTCATGCTAGAAAAGCCTAATCATCTTGCTACTTTTTACAATCATATAAGTACATGCATAATGTCAAAATGTAGCATATGATTAGGTTATACCTAATGGGTCTAATTTTAACCTAATGTTAGCCAATTATGAGCAAGTTCCTCTTCAATTTGTTGATTCATTGCATCATGTTCAACTATCAATGGAGTAGTTTGCCATTGTGATTCTTGGAATGGATCAATTGTTGCATCTCCATTTTCAAAATGTTGTGTGTACATATCCATTGAGTTATACCCATCTTGAATGACTTCATTTAATACATTGACACATGTTGGTAGTGTTCCTACATTCTCTAACTCTGTTTTGCCATATGCGGTAGCTGGTAGTTGTTACCTCCATTAGCCATAATCACTTCATTCATTACAAGTTGGAGCGAAAGGAACACATTGTTGATCTTTTTGGGGTCAAATATCTCATATGCATAGTTCACAGCACTTACCAACTCTGATATGTTTCTTGGACTTTGTTGATGTTGTATTGATTGTATTGCTCTAAAGTAACCAAGATCTAATATATTAAGATCTGGGCTGTTTGGGGGTTGACATTTCATTTGCTGCTTGAATGAAATCTACATCATTGACTCGCATATGTGGGGGTGCATTATCTTGTTGAATGTATACTATGCCTGTTTGTTCTAGTGGCCACTTTGCTTTGATTGTTGGGATTAATTTGTTGATGAAAATTCTCCTCATAACTTCTTTGGTGATTGTCTGGATTGGTTTGATTTCTGGAGTTCCTCTAGGCCTATTTGAACTATTTCTAGCTGCTGGTACAATGTCAACTAATGGCCATAACCCTATTTTACCATCAAATGTGCATTGTCCATCTTCATTAAATCTAGGTCTAGCGGTGGCCACTAAGAACATGACCTTGCAAATAAATCTTTTTGACTTGCATGTTCGATAAGGCTTAGATTCTCCTGGTTCAAGATAATATTTACCCGTCACTTGACTTAAAAAAAACCATTTCTCGTCAACATGTACAACATCATACATGTCAACATACTTGTTATCATCATTTGCCCCATGCACTATGTGTGACAAGCACCATTTCAACCTTTCAAATTTGTTTTGTGTTGTAAGTGTTGGTTTCAAACTGTTCGAATGCCTTTTAATTTTACCCTCCTTGGCGTATCTATGTACTCGTGTCTTTGGCACACCTAATGGTGCCGCCAATGATCTTATGTTGCTTCTTTTTCTCAATGGAATTGTTAATATTTGATCAATATCGATTTCAATACCAATTCTACCTTTGTATTTTTTTAGGTGCAATTTGTCCCTGTTTTTTAGTGATTGTTTAACTCTTTTCCACAATCTTTCTATTGTTGCTCTATTAACCCCATATTCTGCTGCCTTTTTCTTCATATTTCCATGAGGTAAGCTCATATCATTTGAGCTGTGGATCATATCAGTTGCCAATTTTCTTAATTCGTCTTCCTTTAGATCTGTTTGTTTTTTCCTGGATGACTGTTTTGGAGGTATATTAGGGGTGAAAGTTCGGTGTTTGGTTTGGATTATACACAAATCCAAATCAAACCAAATTAAATTCGGTGCTGAAGTTTTCAGTCCAAATCCAAATCATAATTTTAATAATCCAAATTGAACCAAACCGAATTTGAAAATTACAGTCCAAATTGCACCGAATTAACCGAACAAAACCGAACTAATCCAGTTTGGCCGAATTGATTCCAATAGAAATACCGCATAAAGATTACAGAATTGAGAATACGCCAAAATACGAAAAATACGAAAAAAATACAACAAACAACATACATCTAAAATAAACAAAATACAGTAAATCTAAAATAAACAGAATACAATAAAAAAATATGAAAAAAATACATCTAAAATACAGCAAAAATAGTAAATCTAAATAAACAATACCACACAAAAAAATCAATAAATCTAAAATACACATAAAAAATACATCTAAAAAAGTAAAAATACATCTAAAATAAATCTAAAATAACAGCAAAAGTAAAGGAAAAAAATAACAGCAAAAATACAAGTAAAGGATATTACCTTTGGCCATTCATTGAGAAGAGATAAGATGAGAATGAAGATGAAGGTATCAACTATCAAGAATGGTATAATGGCCGAATGAAACTATGAAAGAGATGAGATAAGCATGAGAATTGAGAAGGAATGGAAGAGGGAGACAGGGAAACAGGGAAGGGAATGGCCGAATAGGGGAATGGGGACTGCGGTACGGAGTCAAGGAAGGAAATGGAGAATTGAGATGCGCCGTTTGTTACTGGTCTAGGATTTCAATTAGGGGTGAAATTTTTTAAAGCTTTTTTATACTCTACTGGCAGCCTGCAGTGCTAGGGTTTCAATTGGGCCGCCTGCTACGCTGGACATGGACTAGTACTCTCCTATAATTTCGGTCTTGTTCGATTTTTTCGGTTTTCTTGGGACCTGAACTGAAATCGAACCAAACCAATTTTTTTTTCAAAAAATTTGTCCAAACCAAATCATATTTAAAGTATCACCAAACCAAATTTCTTATTCGGTTTGGTTCGGTTCGGTGTTCGGTTTTTCACCAAACTACTTACACCCCTACCATTAGGTAACTCCTCTATGGCCCCAATAATTTCTGTTTTAATGCAATTGAGGTGGTATTTTGGTTGTTAAAGTTGAATAATGTTATGCCCAATGATGAAGGAACTCATTTAGATATTGTGATGAAATGTTTCAGTCATTTTCAGATATTTTGTGTGAGTTGTTAAGGATGAATAATGTTCATTGCTTTATGTTTGTTGATTTTAACTGAGTGCAATAATTTTTACTGATGTTAAGTGATTGGGATTAATTGAAGATGCATCTAAAAAGTTGAAGATGCTGACTGACTAATTGAATGCGATTAATTGAAGATGCTGCTAAAACAATTAATGCTATGTGGATGCATACCTGAAGCCATATTTTGTGATCCTCCATTTGTTTCCTCTCTTGAGTTGCTGCCTATTGAAGATAATGGAGGATTGACTTGTAATTCCAATGATAAATTGAGTTCCATATGCTAATTTTGATCTGCTCTATGATCATGTTGCTGAGAGCTTTTTGTAAATTTTCATACTTTTGGAATGTAATGTAAATTTATGAAGCATGTAATGTAAATTAAGTCACTTTAGTATTTGTATTTATAGAGGATTGATGGAGTGTTAAATGTGAAAAAATAGGAGGGAAGTTTAAATAGTTACCCAAATTTGGTTTCTGGTTGAAAATGGTGGCAAAGTAAAAATTCAGGGGCCCACAATCCCATTAATGTTAAGCATTTAACATAACATTTTAATCCAGAAAATATTTCTCTCTCCTCTAATTAAACAAGTCATTAAATGCATAAAAAGACAAAAAAATGCACTTCCCAATGCAATTCTTAATTCTCACCCATTTTATTTATGCTGCTTACTCATCCGGATGGAGGGAGTAATAATTAATGTTGTGTGCCAAGTTTCTTTTCAAATAACTACAAAAAAACATATGGGTTTTAGACGCTAAAGCACGGAGCTTTTAGACGCTTTTTTGCGTTTAAAATAATCTTTTAGACGCTTTTCCACGCGTCTAAAAATCAAGTGTCACAAAACTTTTAGACGCTTTTTGCTGTCAAAAATAGGTTTCTTTTAGACGCTTTTTTCCGTACAAGACTTTTGCTGCCTTAATTTTTTTATATGTTATCAACTCATTTGTGACAGCTAAAAGCATCTAAAAAGTGGATTTAGACATTTTAAAGCGTCTAAAATAGTTAAATTTTAGACACTTTAATGCGCCTAAAATATTTGTACTTTTTAGAGACTTTAAAGCGTCTAAAATATTTGTGTTCTAGACATATTAAAGGGTCAAAAAGACAAAAACTCTAACCATAATAGTTCAGATTTGTGACATCCAAAGTGTCTAAAAGCCCTTTACCTAGTTGCTTAGTGAATTTGCTTGAGTACTTTTCCATTAAAAGGCAATGTACAATTTTTCACATCAAGCTCATGACATATAATTTTTTACTCATCAACTAAAACATATATACTTTAAATAAAAAGCAATTCACAATTAATTAATTTCCATATGTATATATATGGTGCAAATTACCATGGACAATATATATGCTCAAATATTAAAATGTATATCCATTACAACAAATTTAAAAGGGTATCCAACATAGTTTGTATTGAGGTTTTCTTAACAATATAAAAAGCTCAATAGTAATCTAAGAGAGCAATCCACATTCCACAAGTTTGCTTCTTCATTCCAAGCTAAGTCTACCTGATGAAAAGTTAAAACCTGCAAAAAAAAAAAAAATAGGGTTGATGATTACTTTACTTATAAAAACAAGAATGACATAAAGAAACAAGTTAATAATGATGATCATTAACACACTATACCCCTTATCATTAAAATTTAACTTTTTTAGAAAAATCGAGAAAATTCTGTAGAAATTTCGACAGAGTTTCATTTGTAAAATAAACATTCCAAAATTTTCAAAATCACCTGCACACAATAAAATAACAAATCCAAACCCAACCATCAACAAACTCCAACAATCAAAGCATACGACAAACACATCAAACCTCAAAAGGTGAAAATTCTCCCAAGATAAAAAAAACTACTACAACTAAATTAAATATAAAATAAATAAATCATTTATCTTCTAAATTTAGTACTTAAATTGACATTTACAAGCAAAATAATAATAATCATCGTAATAAAATAATAAAAGGAGATAAACGACATACACACCTTACTTTGTGATCCGCACCAAATTATATCAACACTAAAGTCATTCCAAATTTGAGGTTTTTAGAAAATATCCTGCACAAGGAATTAAACAATTATATACAGTTTTATATATAATAAACACATGCTTTGGCCATTTATTTCTAAGAGAAATCAGCTCGAAGATTACTTTTACTGTATAATCCAAATCAATAAGAAAAAAAGAAATGAAAGAAAAAATGTGCCATGAATGATATATATTCTAATCGAATATATACTATATTAGTAATCCAAATTCATAGAGAGATATGCTACATGCCACCCATCAGAAATCAGACCATATATTATACTTATTAGAAATGAAAATCATATTAGATGTGACATAGAATATAAAAAAGATGCACACTTTCCTTTACGGTCATAATGAAGTATCAAAATCTTTCCACTTTAAGGATCATACTGCAGAAAAAACTATGAAACATCTAATTGCCAAATTGCTTATGTTGAAAGAGAAGAAACACATGAGCTCAAACTTTGAGATTGGATCCAAACTATCACAGACCACAAGGTTCGTACGTTCAAAAGAAACACATGAGCTCAAACTATCGCAACATAGAACCAACTATGGAGCTTTCATCACTAATTTTAAAAAGCGTTCAATAAATAGCTCATGCATAACAATAATGCAAGATCTTTAATTAGCCTGTGAAATCAATTAACTAACCCAAATCCTTAATGAAGAGCAAATTAAATACTCCTAGCATTTCAGACTACACCAGTTACAAGGCAAGAAAAACTATCAACATATTACTCACAGCAATGCAAAAAAAATCCCAATCCAATACAAAGCTTCTGACAATCTGCTGTCATACCTAACACATAACGTATTTGCCAAAAAATAACTTCAACATTCTTTATGAAATTCACAATTAGAATCCAAACTGAATTTCTAGTCCTAAGATAACAAATAGGTTGTTTCATTCTTCTTAATAGTGTGTGAGAATGCTTCTCTTTTCAATGTCTTTACACACTTCTTACTCTTATAAGAGTTACATCTAATAACTTTAATAGTGTTCGCAAGTTCCAACTACAAGACTGAAATTTATCACTTTATGCCAACAAAAAACAGCAAGAGCCATCATATGATCTTTACAAAAGGCAACACCCAAATAAAATTGAAACAATACCCACTAATTCATACATTCAACATTAGCAAAAATAGCTTAAAACCCAAATTGAAACTAAACACACACATCCACAAATTCAAAGATTCAATCATGATTTTATCACACATTCAGCATAGTTAAAAGTGCCAAAACCCAAATTGAAATTGAAACATAATCACTGCACAAATTCAAAAGTTCAATCTTGCTTTTATCATACACTCAACATAATCAACAATAGGCAAAACCCAATTCAAGTTTATCATTCATAGCACAAATTTCATAAATTTAGTGTCAAACAATGAGCAAAATCAATAACAAATTAAGAACTATAAAAAGTGAAAAGAAGAATGAAAGCACCAGGTCTCCCTCAATCATATACTTGGAGATTTCATCTCTAAGCTGCATGAGTTAGTTCCTTTGTAATTTTATTCTCCAAACTCAAATCACAAAGAATTTGATGAGGTCTAAAACAATCCAGCACCAGCATAGAACAAGTTGTACAACGACCTGACAACAGCAATAGGACAGCCAACAAACAAAAAAGAACCGCAGCTGGGTCATTTTCGTGACTTTCTCTCAAATCATAGTAAGCAAGATTGGGAAGAACGCAAGGAATCAGAATTTAAAATTCATTTAGCTAACAACTTATTGCTCAACTTATTGAGAACAATCAAATGGGTCATTTTTGTGATTTTAGATCAACGACTGTAAACATTATGATTTTAGTTAGTGTTCAAGTATCATTTAGTTGAACAACCAGTAGGAAATAACAAGCAAATTTTATGGCAGCCAACAACAAACATATAAAAGCAAACACAGAGACAAATTTCACTCCAGAATCTAACTAAATTATAATCCAACTAATTTACCAATTAAAAGAAAACAACAAAAAAACACAAAAAACCATACCTGATTATGTGAAACCACCTTCTTGAAATTGTAAAACATCAATGGTAATTAACCTAAAAAACAATTCATCCGTAAAAATAGAATTAACAAACCATGAAATTTCAGTTGTTTAAGCCTTAATGAACCTAAACTAACCATTCGTTTAACCTAATTCAAGAAACCATACCTGAGTATGTGAATTGTATAGGACAATTTGAGGGAGATGATGATTTCTGCAGATTTGGGACGAGAACATGAGGTTAAAACTTAAAAGAGCATTTTATAAGTTTATAGTTGACTGTTGTGAATGGGCTAATACTTTAGTGAAGAAACAAGAACACAAAGAATGCATAGAAGAACACCAAAAACAGAGCATAACAAAGAACAACACACAACACAAAATTAATGAGGTATCTAATGATACCTCCCCCTCAAAATAAGTATCTTGTCATTAACATAATCAACATTACATTAAAGACTCACCTCTCAAGCTTTAGAACAAGTCTCCAAAGCCAAAGATTGAAGCTTGACTTCAATCTCTCACAAAATACCCTAATACAATAGAGAAGACTCTCTTGGCTTAAACCCTAGTAATCTCTAAGTATTTGGGACTCTCCTTAACCCTAATACACTCCTAAGACCCATATATATAGTCCTAAGATATATTAGATGGCTTAGAATAAAATGGGACAAAAGCCCATAACATGCAAAGAGAAAACAGAAACCCGCAATAGGCTGGCAGGACCTTTCGCTCGACCGAGCGTGATATGCTCGACTGGTCGAGCAGGAGCTTCCAACTCACTGGATTGGTCGAGCCTTCTTGCTCGAGCTTCTGCTTGCTTGCTTCTCTTCAGCTCGACTTGGTCGAGCATCTTCAATGGCATTTCTCCTTCGTGTCTTGGCTTCACCAAGCCATTCCAACTCATCATCAACGATCGTCACGTGATCGAGTGACCCAAATCTCAACACTCCATACTCCGTGCTACGCTCCGCACCACTCTTGAGTGTGCAATACATCGCTTGAGCCACGAGATGCTCAAAACCGTCATCGACGTTGCGGGAATCGTGTCTTGATACAACAATCTCCCCCTCAAGACCGATTCCCTTCCCATCATCAAATGTCACCTTCTTGTGTGACTTGCAACCATCATTGTGGCCTAGGCTACCACCTTCAACTTGTAGCACATACAAGTTGCTCTCACTCCTTCTTCCTCTCATGAGCACCATGCTCCCCTTAATGACTTTCAACAAGCCTCCACTAGCTTTGAAAGTGCATCCCTAAGACTCCAATCTACCAAGTGATATGAGGTTCCTCTCAAGCTTAGGAACATACCTCACACCACCTAGCCTTCTCTTGACACCATCATGTGTCACAATAATCACCTCACCAATACCTTCCACCTTCACCCTCTCATCATTAGTTAAGGTGACAAGGCCTCCATCACAATAGCTAAGCTTAGCAAACTTTTCCTTCTCACAACAAATATGGAATGAGCAACCAGAGTCAATCACCCATTCCTTGCTACAAGTCACTCCCCCATCAACTAGAAGTGCTCCCTCATAGTCATCATCATCAACAAAGCCTAAAGCGGCGCTCCCGCTACTTTCACCATCTCTTCTTCCAACCTTCAAGTCCTTCACTCTCTTGAGGTCTTCCTTCATGTCCCTACACATTGTTTGAATGTGCCCTTTCTTCTTACAATAGTAACACTACTTGTTACTATAGTCATTCCTCACTTTAGACTTCCCCCTTGCTTGATACCCACTCTCCTTAGATCTCCCTCTTGAGCCTTCCCCAAACAACGCCTCACTACCACCCTTCTTCTCATCCCCCTCACTATGCCTCTCCATGAACCGATCATTCTCTCTCAATGCCGCCAATGCTTGATCAAGAGTGATGTTATCCCTACCCAGAAGCAATGTTTGAACTATATTCTTATAGCTCTTTGGAAGAGAAGCCAAAAGTAGTAGTTCCTTCTCCATTTCGGAAAGCTTCTCATCGGCATTCAACAATTGGCACACCAATTGATTGAATGTGTTAATGTGATCTTGCATAGTTGTATCCTCCTCCTTCATGAGTTGATACAACTCCCATCTCAAGCACAACTTGTTGGTCAAAGACTTCGAAGCATACACCTTTTGAAGCTTTTCCAACAACACACCGGGGTCGGTCTCATCCAAGTAGTTATACTTGATTTCGGATGAAATAGCAAGTCTAATAGAACTGACCGCCTTCTTCTTCATGGCCATCCACTTCCCTTCATCCATGGTTGTGGGCTTACTCTTTTCAAGAGCCTCATCAATCCCTTGTTGCACCAACAAATCCAGTACGGTGCTCTTCCACACCGCAAAATTCATTCTCCCATCAAACAAAGGAACATTGAACTTTGCACCATCACCCATTTTGTTTTTCCACCAAAGACACAAACTTTTACCCACAAAACAACCCACAAATCTAACCTAAAGCTCTGATACCAATTGTTGTGAATGGGCTAATACTTTAGTGAAGAAACAAGAACATAAAGAATGCAAAGAAGAACATCAAAAACAGAGCACAACAAAGAACAACACACAACACAAGATTAATGAGGTATCTAATGATACCTCCCCCTCAAAATAAGTATCTTGTCATTAACATAATCAACATTACATTAAAGACTCACCTCTCAAGCTTTAGAACAAGACTTCAAAGCCAAAGATTGACGCTTGACTTCAATCTTTCACAAAATACCCTAATACAATAGAGAAGACTCTCTTGGCTTAAACCCTAGTAATCTCTAAGTATTTGGGACCCATATATATAGCCCTAAGATATATTAGAGGGCTTAGAATAAAATGGGACAAAAGCCCATAACACACAAAGAGAAAACAGAAACCCGCAATACGCTGGCAGGACCCTTCGCTCGACCGAGCGTGATATGCTCGACTGGTCGAGCAGGAGCTTCCAACTCACTGGATTGGTCGAGCCTTCTTGCTCGAGCTGCTGCTTGCTTGCTTCTCTTCAGCTCGACTTGGTCGAGCATCTTTAATGGCATTTCTTCTTCGTGTCTTGGCTTTACCAAGCCATTCCAACTGATCATCAACGATCGTCACGTGATCGAGTGACCCAAATCTCAACACTCCATACTCCGTGCTACGCTCCGCACCACTCTCGAGTGTACAAGACATCGCGTGAGCCACAAGATGCTCAAAACCGTCATCGACGTTGCGGGAATCGTGTCTTGATACAACATTGACAGAAAAGACAACTAGATGATGAAAGAAAACAAATAAACTGATTTTGTAGATCAGTTTAAGAGAATTACCCGCGTTTGAAGAACAATTATCGTGTTGAACAATCGTGCTTGGACTAAGATGAATGACGATACAATCCAACAAAGTTATTCTGGAGGGAAATGTTTGGTACCCAGTTTTGCAGATCAATTCAAAAGACAACTACAATAATATCTGGAGCATTACGGATGAAGGGATGAACGCGGTTGGACCTGTTGCTGCTTGCCGATTTCAATATCTAGAGAAAGGGATGAAGGCGGTTTCTTAGATTGATCGATGGCTGAAAAGAACAGTCAGATTGATCGATCCAATTTCAATATCGATGGCTGGAGAGGGATGAAGGCGGTTTTCTAGACAGAAGGCGAGAAATCACAGTGAAATTAGAGAAGCGCGTAAATGAGAGAGGCGGTTTTATTTTGATTATTTGAGAAACTAAGAGTCTACCCGCTTTTCCTCTTTAAAAATTTGAATTGGGCTTTTTAATGCTTATTAAGCTTAATTTAGCAACTGTTTTATGCGTCAAAACAAAAGCGTCTAACAGCTTTAAAATTTTTTAGACTCTTTTTATTGTGTCTAAAAAAACTGTCTAAAGGCTCCATGTTTTGTTATAGGTATAAGTGCCAAAAAAAGATTTAAAAAACTTTAAAACGCAACTTGACAGATAATTTCAAGTATATGCTTAATGTTTTCAATTCGAACGATTTTAAAACAATAGTACATACGAAATAGTGTTGTGTGTCAAGTTTCATTCCAAACAAACTAAGTTTGAACTACTTTAAGCGAGTAAATGCCAAAATAAAGCTTTAAAAACCTAAAAACGCAATTAAGCAAGTAATTTCAAGCATATGACTGTTCTTTTCATTTTTTCATCATTGAAAAACAATAACAAATACTAAATAGTATTGTATGCCAAATTTCATGCCAAACACACTAGTACATTAAACAAGTAAGTGCCAAAAAAGCTTTAAAAACATTAAAAACGCAATTTAGCACGCAATTTCAATTATATGACTATATATTTTAATTCTAACCATTTCCAATCAATAATATATACTACGTAGTGTTGTGTGCGATGTTTCATGCCAAACAAACTAAATTTGAACTACTTAAACCAAGCAAATGTAAAAAAAGCTTAAAAAAAACCGTAAAAACACAACTTGGCACATAATTTCCCGCATATGACTATTGTGACACAATTATATACCCTATAGTGTTGTGTGCCATGTTTCATGCCATACTGTAATAGCCCGAGTCAAAGCGAATCGGATATTTACATGTAAATATGAATTCCGAGTCACACGTCGGACATTTAAGTTAAACTGTTTCTAGAGCCGAAGACGTTTTAGTGATAAAGAAATAAATAACAACACCGAAAACAATAAATCAGCGAAAGTCTTAAGGATTACAACTTCAGAACCTACTGACCTCATCCAAAATTAATTAATTAATGTTTAAAATAAAAGCGTACTTGCGATAAAAAAATATATAATAAAGTTCATTCGACAATAAATAACATAAGTCTACAGGTTTTATTGCTTGATTCCTCACACACCAACCCACCTGTATGTCAACTTGCTAGTTATTGAATAACAACAATATAACACGTTCCAAAGAACATAAACAAATACACGTCAGACACTTCATACAATGCATTATATAGGTTATATACAAGCAATAAGTTCATCCTAACTTGTAATATCAAAGTTTAGAGGAATACACATGGGAGAGTTAATCCCAAGGCCATCTCCGACCTAAAACATTGCTCGTCCTATTCGGGTCATCATAGGTAAAGTATGCATACCCCCATGGTGACCATAATGATCCACAAATGTCATGGGAACAAATACTAATAATTCCGAATCCAATGTAATAACCCCGTAGAGGTAATAAACACAATCATCCTCAATTTCCAAGTTAAACTTCTTTCAAATTATTTGGGATGTCTGAACCTTAAGTGATACACAACATCACATCATAGAATGAATAGAACATTACTTTACATAACCAATTACAAAAATATGGTCTAAGCGTGAACCTAATAGCACGACAATCCAATACACAATCACCACACATGCGGTATTTGAACCTCTTATAAACCGAGGTCCTAAACACAAACACACACAAAAGATCACGTATTAGTATGTGTTCATACATCTAATCCACTCTATGCCATCAAGGCATCACTATACATCATAATATTAAATGATTGAACCAAAAAAACTCAATGTTTCTTAATTCCAAAACAGGTTGTAGATTTTCAGCCCAATTCGGACAGTTATAAATTTCAAACAGAAAATCCGACTTCATCAATGCGTTCGGTAGGTATCAATTACTTTGGCATACAAAATTTCATAATTTTTAACACCCGTTTACTATCTTTAATTGATTTTAGTGTTAAAGCCATTTTCAATTCAATTGGGAATAAAACAACGATATGAAATGCGCCCAAACCACGAAGGCATGCAACACGCCTCCCAAGACAGAAAATTATGTCCGAAAATCAGTTTACACATTTAAATATTTTCATTAATTTAATTAATCTCATTCGTCAATTCATCAGATTCTACCAACGACGCAACAATCATAACACAACGCATAAACATTATCACCCAAATATCAATTAAATTAAATCAACCAAAAAAAATTATAAATAATCTCATCAAAACAAAAAATATGTATTTTTAACTGCATTTTCATCCTTTATTTATATGTCCAAATCTCATTAACATATATATAGCACAACTAAATCTTAAAAACCAACATCAAAATTGCCTCTATAACAACAATCATATATCATAAACACAGCTTTTATTTTCCAAATCATCATATCACATTTTTTTAAAATCTATAATCATGCAAAATATATTAATTATATTTATACGTACAACCTCAAACGTCATATAAAACGCTAAACAAAAATACCATATACTTTTTAATTAACTATAACATGTTTTCATCTATATTCATATTATTCTATGTTGATCAAATAATAAAATACGAACACGATCCTTTATTCAAATTGAATTTTTGCCAAAGGTTTGTGAATCATAAGATCTTACCAAGCAAGGATAAAAATGGATAGGGTTTAAAATACTTGAACACCAAAAGTTAACCCTTGAGTTTTTTTCTCTTTTTCTCTCTTGTTCTCTCAAAAATGTTTAATGAAAGCAAGGAAATGAGAAAATTTTCTAATTTTTTTGATTAAAACAAACACCCATATGAAAGGATTCTGAAACAACATGAATGTAGGAGGTAATGTCAAATTTTTAATGTCTATTTCGATGCATTAAGGGAGGAGTTACACGAACTCCTCCAAGGGTCCTTCTAGAACAAGCCACCCCTTCATATGCCCCTTCCATTTTTTTTTCTTTTAATTTAAATAATTTTTCCATTTAATTGTAAGACGTAAAAGTCATTAGGCAATAAATTTCTTACACGACGAAACACGTGCACAACAAAAACTTAAACGATGAAGAAGAAAACAATGTACATACTTATATATTTGAATCAAATTAAATATATTAAATAACTATTTATTTAGATGATATATTGACGGGGTGTTACACATACACACCAAGTTTGAACTAAATTAAGGGTGTTTGTGCCAATAAAACTTTGAAAACCTTAAAAACGCAAGTTGGCACGTATTTCAAGCATCTGAATATTGTTTTCAATTCTAACCATTTCAAAACAATACTATATAATAATTAATGTTGTGTACCAAGTTTCATGCCTATTAAACCAAGTTTGAAATACTTTAAGCGAGTAAGTGACAAACAAAAGTTTAAAAAACCATAAAAATGATTAGCACGTAATTTCTGGCATATGACTATTGTTTTCAATTCTAATCATTTTAAAACAATAATATATATACCAAAATAGTGTTATGTGCCAAGTTTCATGCCAATTACACCAATACCTTAAGCGAGTAAGTGCCAAAAAAAGTTTAAAAACCTTAAAAATGCAACTTAGCACGTAATTTCAAGCATATGACTGTTGTTTTTAATTCCAACCATTTCAAAACAATAATATATACTTAATATTGTTTCATTAAGGTTGAAATAATATGACTTAAGTTAAAATGATTTTACAAGATAATCTTCATTATCTTGGACATTCGTTTTAATAAGTATTTACACATCTTGTTACTTGATTAATTTGAATAAATAATTCGCTTGGCAAACAAGTTAATACTGATTATAGGTTTTCCTATAAGTATAGAGGTAATTTTAGCTCAATTAAAAAAATAGGAAGAATAATTTAAATTAAGTAAGGAGTTTGAGAGAATGAATTTAGAAATAATCGGAGAAGGGGAGTTAGAGGCCAAGTTGGGAGCTTTGTCCATTCGACCTACGTTCTTTGAGGAAATTATGGCTAGGCAGTTGGACGACCCCAAGCTCATTAAGCTTCGTGAGCAGGTCAGTGAAGGTAGAGCTGAAGGTTTTACAATTCAAGAGGATGGTAGCCTCCGTTTTAAAGGACGATGGTGTGTACCGGATGGGTGTGACTCTTTGAAGGAAGACTTGTTGAATGATGTTCATAACTCTAAGTACTCAGTTGATAACTCTCTATTTTACCCTTGTTTTTCGCCTATTCAGTGTGTATTTTCATGCGGTTGTTGTTCCTTCTTATTACTTTTATGGGATTTAATCGCCCTTGTGTAGGGTATCTTGTGTTTTGCTCGTTTTTGCAGGATTGGCCCCCTTTTTCTAAGAAAAGCAAGTTGGGGAAGATGCGCCTTTAATCCCTCGGAGGTTTATGAGAAAGAATGGAGCTAAACCGAGGATAGGAGATAGTCCCAAGCATTCATATAAAGGCAAGAAGGCAAAAAGGACTTGGAATTGAGCAATTTAGGAGCCTTTGATGAGATCGATTGGTCGATCCGTTTGTATCAGCATTCTAGAAGACCGAGGCAACATCATTTGGAAATCGATTGGTCGATCTCCTGAGATCGATCGGTCGATCTCTTGCAACAACATTTCCAAAAGCCTTAAGCAACATCATATGGAGATCAATTGGTCGATCACTTTAGATCGATCGATCGATGTCATAGCTTGCATTCTCCGGAAGCATCTTCATGAAGAGCATGGAGATCGATTGGTCGATCATTTTAGATCGATCGATCGATCTTGTAACCTACATTATCTAGAAGCATCTTTTGAGGAGTTGAGTGATCGATCGGTCGATCACTTTAGATCGATAGATCGATCTCTTTTCGAGGATGGGTCTTTTGCTGATTTCTCTAACTTGGCGGCCCTCTACACGTCATTCAAGGAATTATTCTCTACTTCAGGCTAAAAGGGTTTCACCATTTTGGAAGGTGCTATATAAGGAGAGTTGGTGTAAACATTAAACATACTTAATTTTTGCCCTATTTTCATTACTCTAGTTTTATTGCTTATTTAGTTTTCATTTATTAAGAACCCTAGCTTTTAACATCTACAACTTAATATTTGAAAATCACAAAAAATACTTTAGTTAAGGTTTATTGTAGTTATTGTTCATTCAATCCACTAGTTTATTGTAAGTTTGGAGTTTTCTTCTTCATCAACCTCCATTGTTGAGGGTTTAAGCTTTCATTATTTTCTGGGTTTTACAACTTTGTTCTCCAATCGTTCTCATCTTTTGTGGGTATCTTCTAATACTTCTTCTTAGTTATTATTGATAGATTGTTCTTGTTTCTATGCTTGTTTGTGGCCTTCACCATTGTTGCTCAATAGCTTTATTATTTGGGTTCTTGTGTTTGTTGATTATTCAATATCTTATTATTTTATCACTTATCGTGTCTTTAAGCATTAGAATGAGTAGTGAGTAGTTTTCTAGGGTTAGGGTTAACTCAATCTTTGTGATGACTTAATGATGATGAGACTCTAGTTGATTTTGGGTTGATTAAAGGCTTAGATGAGGGGTTATTCCACCCATTGCTTAAAGATTATTATGATTGCTTTCAATATACCAATGAGGGTTGGATTTTGAGTAATCTAATCTTTAATCAATAGACGGAATTGGGTGTGAGGGATCAATGAGGATTGAACCTTGCATCCACCCTCTTATTTAAGGGTTTTATCCTTCACCTATGAGAGTAGGGAAGGATGAGCAAGTAGCGGATAAATTATAGCTTGAGATCTTCATGTTCATTCACGAGTGTGAGGATGGTGAAGAGCTTGGAGGCAATCCCAAGCCCGATCAAGGATAGGATTGCTCCTCTTAGTGTAATTCGCTACTCTTTAATTACCCCTAAGAAGCTAGTGTATCACCATTAAATAGTCATCATGAGTGAGTTAACCTGATCCCCTTTTTATCATTGCTTGTCAAACCCCTATTTATTTTGCATACCTTTCTATTATTGCATTCAACAAATCCCCCTTTTCATCCGACTAATCCGCAAAGATAAATTGCATACCCTTGCTCCTTGTGTTCGACCCGTATGTGCTACAACACCGTGCACTTGCGGTAACTCACATGTTGAGATAAATTTGTGTGAACAAGTTCATCCTGGTGGGGACAAGATGTACCAAGATCTAAAGGGCATGTTTTGGTGGTCGGGTATGAAAAAGAATACTGCCGAATTTGTTTCCAAGTGTTTAACATGTCAAAAGGTTAAGAGTGAGCATCGAAGGCCAGCTGGGTTATTACAACCTCTTGAACTTTCGGTATGGAAGTGGGATGACATTTACATGGACTTCGTTTTGGGTTTACCACGGACTAAGGCTGGTAATGATACTCTTTGGGTTATTGTGGATAGGCTTACTAAGTCTGCAAGGTTTATTCCGATGAACTATAAGTGGGATATGGAACAACTTGCTCGTGCTTACATTAAATACGTTGTTCAATATCACGGAATACCTCGTACTATTGTTTCTGATCGGGATACTCGATATTTGTCACATTTCTGGAAATCTTTACAGCAAGCTTTGGGAACCACTCTTCTCCATAGTACGTCTTTCCATCCTATGGCCGATGGTCAACTGAACGTGTTAACCAGATACTAGAGGACATGTTGAGAGCGATAGCCATGGAATGGCAGGGTTCATGGGATGAATATTTGGATTTGGTCGAGTTCTCTTACAATAACAGCTACCAGACAACAATTCAAATGGCTCCGTTTGAAGCACTATATGGTCGCAAGTGTCGTAGTCTGTCACCTTAAGACCGGATATGCTTGTTCAGATAACTGAACAAGTAAAGCTAATTTGCGAGAAAATGAAGGCAGCTCAAGATATATAGAAATCTGACGCCGATCTTCGCCGTCAGCCTGATGAGTACGCAGTCGGCGACAAAGTTCTCCTCCGTGTGTCTCCAATGAAAGGAGTGGTTCGTTTTGGTGCTCGTGGGAAGTTGAGCCGACCGCCCGACGCTCAATTGGTACCTATTATATTTTGGAGAAGATAGGGAAGTTAGCTTACCGATTAGCGTTGCCTAATTCCCTGGGTAAGTTACACGACGTTTTTCATATCTCCCAGTTAAAACGATATGTTGCGGCCTCTTCACATGTCTTAGATCTAGAGCCGTTGGAACTTGATTAGAGCTTAACCTATGAGGAACAACCTGTTCAGATTTTAGATAGAAAGGTTCGTAGTACTCGTCGAAGGATGTTGAAATGGTTAAGGTTCAATGGTCAAATCATCGATCACAAGAGGCAACTTGGGAAACAGAAGCTTCCATGCGGGAGAAGTATCCGCACCTTTTCTCTCAGGTTAGTGAGTTACCGGGACGTAACCTCTTAAGGGGGGTAGAAGGCGATAGGATTTTCGCGCGTTGAGTTATTTTGATCAAGTTTTTTTTGTAATGTGCTTGTTTTGTGGTTTGTGTGTAGTGTCGTTTTGTGTTTTAAGTTGTGGTTTTGGGGTCAAAACCTTTTAAGGGGGTTGGTTTGTAACACCCCGATATTTTCCCGATATATTTGATTATTTACTAGAAATATTGTTTTATATAAATATATTTTTGTTTATTTATTTTGGGCTTGACCATGAATTTTCCAATTCTTTTTAACAATTTAGATTGTTTCGGGCCCAAACCTTTAACCCATTTCTTTATTTCAAAATTTAAGAAAAAAATAAAAAAAGAGGGAAAATTAGGGTTTGGCCGACCCTATGTGCCTTTTGGCATGGGGTGTAATTTCCATTTGAGTATATGAAAGATCACATAATTTAATCTTGCATTATTCTTCCTTCATTATTTCATTAATCATTCTCATTTTCTAAAAACTCAAGCAAAACTCTCTCAAAAACTCTACCCATTCACACGCCTATCCCTATTTTTCACCCATAATTTTGGTTCCTTCCTTGCAATTGTAAGTACAAATTCTTCATTATTTTTATTATTAAGTTTTAATTTAAATTAGGCAAATTTGCTCAAAATAATCCCAACTATCATCCGTTGGCAAAAAATAATCCAAACTATCAATTATTTTTTAATAATCCCTACTATTCTCATAATTTGTTGAAAACATACCCACCTCTCTTTTAACCGGCTACAACAGGTAATTTTTCCACTTTTTTCTTTCTTTTTTGATTAATAAATGAAGGGGAATAGTTAATTTTAAACAGTTAAGTAAAAAACAAAGAAAAAGAGTAGAAACGTTACATGTTCTAGTCGGTAACAAGGGGGTGGATATGTTTTCAACAAATTATGAGAATATTTGGGATTATTAAAAAATAATTGATATTTGGGATTATTTTTGGCCAATGGGTGATAGTTGGGATTATTTTGAGCAAATTTTCCTTTAAATTAAATGGTTTGTTGCATGTGTTAGTTTTTAATCTATAGTTATTTTCATGATTTAAAAATAAAGATATGAATTGTGATGTATTTCTTTATCAAATTTTTGGTGTAGGGTGTTTTTAGGGTTTTGATGTGTATGAATATGTGAAGGTTAAGATTTGTTGTGTGATGGGTGATTTTAAAAGAAAATATATAAATTATGATTGTTTATAGAAAAATGTGTGTATATGGTGTAAATAATTATTTTAGTGTAATATGAGAAATTTATAATGTGTTAGAAAAGATTTTAAGGAGAAAAGTTATGTTTGTGAAAAAAGAATTATTTTTGAATCATGAAAATTATTTTGATGTGGTCATGGAATTATAGTTTTGATAATATGGATTTAATAAGAAGTTTAAATATTGGAATTTGTGTGTATTTTTAATTGAAATTGACAAATCCCGTAGGTTAGGAAAAATTGACAAAAAGGGTATTTTGGAGCATTTTTGGCTTTAAAAATAGGTTAAAAATACTTATACTATATTATAAATCATGAAAACTGGTACCCAGGAGTTTTCACACCTTCTAGAGGCAATGGTGAAGTCAGAATTTCAGTTTGATAGTGTTATCCTGCGTTTCTGGACATAATGTGTATGCTTGATTTTTGTGTGTTTGCTATGTTGTTGTAAAGTGTATGGATGATCATGATGTGTATGGTATAGTGGTTTGGTGTTAGTTGTATCTACGTGTTGTGATTGTAACTTGAGAAAATGTGAATGTGTGCTTATTCCCGCGTACGATTGAACATTGCAGGAAGTCGATTCGTGACAGGGAATTGATTTGTGCACTTGAGATTTGATTTGTCTTATCTAAGGTACGTACACGCAGTGAAGTTTTGCATAATGTGACATGTTACTATAATAAATATGGTAAAGTACGGATATGTAATACGAAATATGTTATGTTTTCCGAATAAAGAATTTCGATACATTATTTTGATAAGCAGAGGTAGTATGACCTTACTAACTTTAAAGTGGACGTAATATGATGTTAATTGGTGGAAAGAATTACTCATGGTCACGGGCGAAGCCACACCGGGGGCCGGCGGAGGCCCGGCTCCCTTTGCCGAAAATGTGATCCTTTGTAATTTTGGTTTCGGCCCCCCTTACTAATATATTATACAATTTAAAGAGTGTATAATTGTAATATAAATTACTCTAAGTCAATGGTTGAGGTAACATATTTGTAATTTAAGGTAAATGATCAAACCCAAATTTGAACTATTATTTTTTAGTAGACTAATAAATTTAATTTACACAAATTCTGATTTGAGACGGTCTCACAGTGAGACCATTTTAATTGCATTGGCCCAATGTAAATTTATTTTTAAAGTGATGACTTTTTAATCTTAAAGTTACACTTATAATTAACCTTAAAGTGATCACTTAGACAAATAGGCTTACTTGTATAGATTCGTGTCATGGTGAGACTGTCTCATATAAGATGGGCAGATTTAATTTATACTATAAAAGTCATTACTATCTATCTTTCATAATTCACATTCATCATTTTAGTGTGTGTCGTTATATTTTTGTTATCTTAATTTTAATAGTATTTTTTTGTAGACTATAAAGACAAATATATGAAGTCACAAATTTTAAAAGGGTAATTATAGGAAAACATCAACTCTATTTGTCAAATATAATTTTTGCTATGATTCAAGTTAATTCAGTCTATATGATTCAAATTTGCATAGTTTAACTAGTTTTTATATAATAAATAACTTGCTAGTAGACCGACAATTCGGCCCCCCGTAATTGTAAATTCTGGCTTCGCCCCTGCTCACTGTATATGGGGGCATTATGAGCCACCACGGGGGTATGCATACTTAACCATAGGCACCGAAGTAAGGCGAGTGTCTATGGTAGAGACTTGCTTAGGGGTTAGCTCCCCCTAATGTATTGTCTCACTTATGAAGATTGGAGTTGAACCGGCAGTATGGCTGGAAAAGTACAGCAGTATGGATGATTAACATTTTCATGAAACTAATTATAGTTTATTAGCATGATCGAATCTTGTTTTGGAAACCTTAATTAAATTTTTTTGGCTGGAAAAGTACAGCAGTATGACTGATTAACATTTTACCTAAAACGATAAGCTAACAAGGAATATATATATATATATATATATATATATATATATATATATATATATATATATATATATATATATATATATATATGATGACGAGAGTAATGGGTAGACATTAAGAGGGTATTATATGTTTTGCTTAGTGTCCTTAAGCATTTTGTCATAGGTAAGTTTTAATTATAATGTGTGCATGGTAGATATTTCTATTTGTATATTGTGGTATTCTTTTTATATCTATTCTTGTCTTACCTCAGAATTGATTGTTCTCGTTTTGCTTTCTTTGTGAGTTAGGGAGTCGATTATTGTCTTTCTGTCATGGATAAAGGAAAAAGACCTGCTGAAGAGGGAATTAGTACACTATAAGAGCCCTGGAGCGCTTTAGTTAATGCACCAACTTGGTTTGAGATTGAGGCTTTAGGAATATAGGACCGAAAGGAAGGGGAAAGTGATCTGGACTATACGCGTAGGATGGAAATGATTTATAAGAAGTCTAAACAGGTTTATGAGAGAATAATAGATGAAGAGATGGCTGAACTGAGTGAGACGATTGAGCAGTTTGATCGAGATATCGACAAATGGAATAGAGGGACGGAGATTGTAACTAAGGAGAGAGTTGACATTTCGGGGACTAGGAGGTTGTTCCCATAGTTGACCCAAACGCAGTGTTACTAATAAACTTCGATGAGGAGGATCCCGAGGAGGACCCGGAAGAAGATCCCGAAGTGGGCCCGGAGGAGGATCCAAATGAGGAATCCGAGGAAGATTCTGAGGAGGATCAAAGAGAGAATTTTTATGAGGGTTATGAAGAGGATTAGGAGGAAGATATGGAGGAAGATTCCTTGGGAGAGGTCGAAGAACGCTATGAGGATAATTTGGGAGACGGCTATAATGCTGATACGGAAATGGGAATAGCTGATAGAGATGATGCTATGAGCGATAGTGATAGTGATATAGTCATTCTGGGGGGTTGGCCGGTGAGGCGAGGAAATCCTATGAGTGAGGAAGAAAGTGAAATCACCATGTGGGAGGAAAGGCTACCCGAACCAGTAATTGTGGAGCTTTTAGATTCCATGGAACGACTTGCTATGAGTGATTCCCTATCTGTAGGAACACCTTCTGATTCCGATAGCACGTCTAGTGATGACTCTGGAGATGCTGACTTTGACCCTGATCGATATGAGGAAGATCAGGACCGTTTGGATGCATCGCCCTTATTTGCATGATTTTTTTTATTTTATCTTAGTATGCATGCGTACGAGTTCATATGTCTAGTTCCATAGTAATAATAAATTGTGAACAATTTTGTTGGTTGAACAATTTCTTTTGTTTTATTTCGGACTTCTGTAGTAGCCGAACAGTGGTTATTTGGGATTTTTTACCCAAGTATTTTTAGATTGGAATAATATGGTATTACTAATTTGAATTTGAATGTCGTTTTTCTTTGTGATTTTTTTTATTTTACTTCGCATATTTTTTCATCCTCATGAGATGGAAAGTAAAATTTGATATAATATGTTTATAAAAGTTCAAACATTAGTAGGTAGAATTAATTAATGGAAAAATTGTTAGAAAATACCTAGAAAAACACCCTTTTTGTGAAAAACTACCTAGAACATTTTTTTTTGTCAAAAAATACCTAGAAAATTTGGTTTGTTTGTGAAGTAGTACCTAATGACGGAAGACATCCAATTCTGTTAGATTTAATGACCTAAAAAAAATATTAAAATAAAAATTATTAAAAAGTTGTTTATCTTTAAAAGCCACGTGAGTGCTTCTCTTTCCAGGAACCCAACTAAGAACCCAACTACATCTCTTTAAAAAATACCCAATTTTCTCTAGGGTTCCATTGTTTATCATTCTAATCACAACCAATTAATTTGATTCTTTAAAAATTCATCTTCTTCAGGTTCATAATTCTACTCTTGATAAAAAATTGCATATGGGGTCTTCATCTACAAGTAATTGGAATGGGGATTTATGTTTTTGTGGTGTTCCATGTGCAAAGAGGGTTTCATGGACAAGGGAAAATCCAGGAAGAAGATTCATTGCTTGTAAAAACTATGACCCAAATAGCAATGGAGGGGATGCAAGAAATTCAAATGGATTGATGAAGATGTGGTTGATTGGCAAAAAGAGGTTGCATTGAAGCTTATTGATGAAAAAGATAAATTGATAATGGAAGCAAAGATCATGAGTTCTAAAGTATTTGTTTTAGAGAATGAGATTAAAAGGCTCAATGAAAAACTTGAGAAGACAAAGAAGAAGTTGAAAATTGAAAGAAAATCTACTTTGACTCTTGGAAGGTTGGCAAGAAGGCTAAAGTATTTAGGATTTGGAATTGTAGTTGATTTTTTTATTAGTTGTATTTTTATGAATGTAGTGTAATTTAAGCTTTGGTGAATTGTAATGAAAGCTATGTTAAAAGTTATGTAATGAAATTAGCATATATATTCCCATAGCTTTTAACTTAATACAAAGTTGATACAAAATGTTCTTAGAAACTTCTAACATAATACAAAAATACCATATTGTTCATAGAAACTACTAAACTAATACAAAATACCATAGTGTTCATACATAATATTCATAGAAACTTCTAACATAATACAAAATACCATATTGTTCATAGAAACTATTAAACTAATATAAAATACCATATTGTTCATAGAAACTACTAAACTAATACAAAATACCATAGTGTTCATACATAATATTCATAGAAACTTTTAATCGCAAACTTGATTGGAAATGCTTGATTGTTGACTAGAAATGAGAGAAAGCCTAGATTGATTAGTAGTAGCTACTGAACTAGTAGTTGTGTTTGTTGCGGAGCAAATGCTTGCATTTTTACTTGGTCTACCTACCTTGGCCTTTGGTGTGCTTGTAGTAGGCTTGGGTGGATTCTTGCAAGTCTTCTTGTAATGTCCAAAATTACCACAATTTGCACATTTATTCTTCTTTCCCCTATTAACCAAACTCTCCTTTTTCTTCTTACCATCCCTACCCTCATCAGCTTCTGGCTTTCTTTTCTTCTTTGACGGCCTCCCTGGCATATTTCTAAAAGGTGGAGGAAGGGGTTTGGCTAATGTACTTGATGGCCATTGTTTATGGCCTGGCATACCATGAAATACTGGGGAATATGTTCTTAAATATGTACTTACATAATATGCTTCGTTGACATAAGGAACAAAATCTAATTGCCTTCTCGAGATACAAGCCATTGCATGTGTACATGGTATTCCCATTAAATTCCACTTGTAGCAAGTGCATTTCATAGTTTGTATGTTAACCACGTATGTTTCATCATCTTCATCCACTTCAAATTCATACACATCAACCGGTATCACCCTTAAACCCATGACAATCCTACTCAAGTTCTGAATCATTTTAACTATAGAAGGCATCACAACTCCATCAAACCTACTCAAGCCTTCCCTTTTTGCTGCGCACCTTTGCATAACATATCTTCTAATCCATTCCATTAATTAAATTATAGGCTTTCCCCTAGCCTCTCTCAACACATTGTTAAAGGATTCACAACAATTGTTCAGCAACATTCCAGACTTACTCTTTGTTGAAAACGCATGTCTACAACAAAATCTGACTTCTGCCTGTGGGACAACATTTTTCAATGCATCTATCAAACCCTGCGCATAAAAACTTTTGAGTCAAATTTATGTTACATGATAATATATATCTAGTTTTATATGTTCAAAGAAAAGGTGATACCTTTTGTCTTTCACTCATGAATGTAATTTCAGTGTCCTTGTCTGTCACTGAGTTGATGTCGTCAACTAGAAGCGCTAAGAACCATGTCCAAGTATCTGCACTCTCTGTTTCAACCACAGCCCACGCTATGGGAAATATGTTGTTATTCCCATCCTTAGCTACTGCAGTCAACAATATTCCAGGATATGGCCCTTTTAAATGTGCTCCGTCAATCCCAATGATTCGTCGACATCCAGCCACAAAACCCACTTTACAAGCTTTTAAACATATATACATCCTTTGAAATAAAGGAGGGGGGGACTCTATCCCAATGCATTTCACTATTGCTGTACTACCAGGGTTAAATTTTCTTATAGCTTCAGCATAATCCCAAACCCTACTATACTCCTCGTTTGCATCCCCATAAATCAACCTCATGACAATTCTTTTTGCGTTATAGCACTTATGATATTTCACTTCACATCCACACTCCCTATTTACTCTTTTTATGAAAGCATTTAAATCCCAACTCGGATTTTCTCTCCAATCTTCTAAATACTTCTCAGCCAAATACAAAGCAGTAACTTTGTTGTTTTCATGTTGGTGTCCACAAGTATGCTCAGGTCTATAAGTTTTAATCTGAAAAGTCTCCTCTTCCCTCAATTTCACAGCATAAATCTTAAATGTGCATTTATTTTTTTGTGTACAAGAGCATTTTTTAAACTTTCCTTTCACTCTTTTACAACCACACTTATTAAAGCAATAAACACTCACCCTTTTACCACCATTATGCAAGTAATAGTAATTGTATCCATTTTCAATAGTATGGTGCCTTAAAGCCTTTCTAAACACACTACTAGAAGGAAATTTTAATCCTAAAGAAAGGTTTACCTTACCTTTAAAGACAACATCAGGGTTGAATACTGGATAATGCTTTTCCTTCTCGTCATCAGATCCATCCAAGCTATTTAATTCAACATCAGACTCAACCAATTCGTCATCAGTATCCTGATAATTGTTCCTAGCTTCCTCATCCGCAATCTCTTGATTCAATACATCCACAACATCAGACTCAATTCTTGGAGCTCCTTCTTCCAACCTAATCTCAATGTTCTCAGCAAAAAGATCATCAACATTTAAGTCTTCATAATCTCCATCACTTAGCTCGACATCACTATCACTATCAACATCACTATCATTTTCTTCAACATTAGACTCAATCCTTAAAGCTTCTTGTTTCTTATCAAAACATTTTTTTTGGAAGAAATCACCTTCAATTTAGGCCTCTTAATCCTACAAACTCTACTTTCTAAGGCATTGTCCACCTCAACATTCTCCCCCAAATCGGTCCCTCCATGTACTACATAAAGATTATACCATCCATCCTTTTCAGGAGACTTCAAAAAATTACTGATTTGACTATCATCAATTATCTCTTTCCTACCATTGAACAAACTACAATTAGTGTTTCTAAAAAAAATTCTACCAACATCTTCATATCCACAATCAGTTTTAATCTAATCAACAATCTCAAAGTAAGCAATTTCATCAACATTTGACACTAATTTTATCCCACCCCCTTTATACATTGTACTTTGTTCTTTAGTAACAAAAAAACCCCCATGAAATATTCTAACATTAATACTCTTCATAATCCAACTTAAATATAGAAAGTCAAAAGCTTGAGACAAATTAAAACTTACCTGAGAAAGAAGATTAATGGACTATGAAAATGGAGAAGAATGGAGAAGAAACTACTGTGCAGAGTTGCTGTTTCGCGAAGAACCCTAAAAGAATAGGGCAAGAGTTACTGGTTTGAAGATGAAAGAATGAAACCCATTTCCTAAAAGGTTTCCAAATATCACGTGATTTTTGAAAATGTTTTTATTTTCCTTTTTTTTTAAGTTATTATTTTTATTTATTTTTTTTAAGTTATTAAATCTAACTCTGTTAGATGTCTTCCGTCATTAGGTACTTCTTCACAAACAAACTAAATTTTCTAGGTATTTTTTGACAAAAAAAAAATGTTCTAGGTAGTTTTTCACAAAAAAGGTGTTTTTCTAGGTATTTTCCAACAATTTTGCCTTAATTAATTAATGTATTTTGGGAAAAGAATAAGGATTCGATTAATAGACTCAATCTCTAATTCTCCCACCTTTTTGGACAATCTCCTTATTTTAAAGAGCATTAATAGTATGAGTTTTTCCTTATCACAAACGCTATAGAAATGTATTTACATACCTTGTTTAACCTAATGCAGTATACCTGCCAACATGCCACCTTTTTTGAAAAGGTCCGTACCAAGAGGAAACTCTGACCGTGTGCTTCAAAACCTAGTTAAGGCCCTAGCTGGCGCAAGGAATCCCAGACAGAAATCCCTAGAAGAAAGGGCTTCATCAATTAGTAAGAGAATAGCCCCAGAGCAAACCCTCGACTTATTGTGGGAAAGGTGAATCTTCTATGCTGGAAAAATGGCTTAGAGAATTTCACAAACTTTTTAGTGTGGTGACATGTCCTGATGAGTTCATGGTCGACCAGGCTGCGTTTTTCCTAGTTGAAGACGCTGACTATTGGTGGATACATAGTATGACGAGGTTGCTCGCGGAAAACGATGGTAATTTAAGCTGGAAAGGTTTTAAGGGAGCGTTAAGGGATCAATTCTACCCGCCTCACGTGAGGAAAGACAAGTCAAATGAGTTTGCTAGGTTCGAAATGGGAAGTTTAACTGTGGACGAGTATTACCAGAAACTTATGGAGTACTTGAATTTTTTCCCCGAGGATGTTCCTACTGAGGCAAAGAAAATGCAGCGTTTTGAATTGGGTTTATCGTATGAGATTCAAAAGCACATTGAGACCGATAGGTCACCCTAGATCAACTATACAAGAGAGCTGCTCAGATTGGAAATGTTATTAGGAAAAAACAGGAAAAGTGGGTCATAGCGGGGAGGAGAGGAAGGAGCCCATGCTTCAGAATGCAATGAATGTGAGTAATCATGTTCAAAATCAATTTAAGAAGCACAAACCGTTTTGAGGCTTCCAGGAAAAGGGCTTTCAAACTGGTCAGAACAGCAAGAGTGGGGAAAATTCGACACCAGAGGCTAGGTTGCAGAAGCCTTTGAATGACCACAATGGAAAAGAAAGAATTTATAAGTGCACGAGATGCCAGAAAATCACCTAGGAAGGGATTGTAGGGGTGTGTTAGTGGATTGTTCTCAATGTGGTAAACCGGGTCATAGAATGTATGAGTGTTATTCTCGCTTGGGACAATAAGAGTTTCAAGGGGGAAATCATAGAGGCTTTCAACAACAACGTTTCGGTAATGGACATACTAACAATGAAGTTGGAAGGGGAAACCACAATGGCGGCGGTTTCGGACGAAACTTGGGGAGTGCCTCAAACCCTAGGATTCAGATAAATTACTCTAGCATCCAACAACCTCAGGGAAATGCTAGAAACGAGGATTTTTCAAGCCAACGTGGTAATCAAGGAGGTGCTACTACTGCTACTCAGAATAATGGCAGAATTTCAGCAGTTAATTCTAGAGAAGCAGCGCAGGCGTCAGATGTGGTCACATGTACGTTCTGCATCAATACAAAGTCTGTTAAAGTACTTTTTGATTCTGGTGCATCGTACTTGTTCGTTTTGAAGTCTAGAATTAAAGACTTATTAGGATTGGAAAAACCCGAGAAAACATCTCTTTCAGTCGCTATTCCTTCTAGAAAGACTTTTCTTTGTAATGTGTTGTTTCGTGAAGTGTCGGTCAAGATAGGAAAAGTAAAATTTCCAAGTGATTTGTTTTCTTTGGAAATGGATGATCTGGATGTTATCCTTGGGACAGATTGGCTAGGTAGATATAAGGCGATGATAGATTGCGACGAACAGTCTGTGACTCTAAGTGAACCCAGGGGGAGAAAGTTAAATATAGGAGATTTCCTAAGGGACCTAAGGTAAAAATCGTGTCGTCATTGGAAGCCAGAAAATTAATCAAGCAGGGACAACCGTGGTTTCTGTGTAGTATAAGTAAGATGGATGAGCGGAAGGTACGAGTTGAGGACAGTCCTGTAGTTTATGACTTTAAGGACGTTTTTCCAGAGGAACTTCCTGGTATGCCAACGAGAAGGGATGTGGACTTTTCAATTGAGTTAATACCTGAGACAAGGCCAATTTCAAAGGCTCCTTATCGTATGGCCCCAAAGGAGATGGAGGAATTAAAAGTGCAATTAGAGGAGTTGTTGGAAAAAGGTTATATACGACCTAGTGTGTCGCCCTAGGGGGCCCCGGTGTTGTTTGTGAGGAAAAATGACGGAACTATGCGTCTCTGTATTGATTATAGAGAACTTAATAAGGTCACCGTTAAGAATAAGTACCCATTACCACGGATCGATGATCCTTTTGATCAGTTACAAGGAGCCGGAGTCTTTTCCAAGATTGATCAGCGGTCAGGGTATCATCAGTTACGTATTAAGGAAGAGGACATTAGTAAATCAGGTTTCAGAACCAGATCACAAAAATGACTTTAGGTAACACATATTGGTTACACATTTTGATATCCAACTTTTTAAAAATATTAGGTAACACTTTTGTAACACTTTATCTTTAAGTAACACAATCATGTAACACTTTTACAATTAGTAACACTTACATGTAACACTTTATCTTTAAGTAACACAATCATGTAACCCTTTTACAATTAGTAACACTTACATGTAACACTTTCAATTGTGGTAGCACTAATATGTAACACTTTGAAATTCGTAACACTTGTATATAACACTTTTATAATTGGTAACACTGATATGTAACACTTTCAAATGTGGTAGCACTAATATGTAACACTTTAAAATTGGTAACACTTGTATGTAACACTTTAATAATTGATAATAGTGATATGTAACACTTTAAGAATTGGTAACACTAATATGTAACACTTTAAAAATTGGTAACACTAATTAATATGTAACACTTTTTACGTTACTAACCCATTTGTAACACTATTTTACTTATTTATTATTCTTATTTTTTTATTTTTAAAATTAAAATTGACAAAATAAACTTTTAATTTTAGATAATTTATATTTTTACAATATTGATACTTGCCCCAAACTATTTTTAAATATTTTATATTATCCAAGCTAGGGCTAATTAAGTTTTTAAAATTTACAACTATTAATTAATTATCCAGAAATATATAACTTTGAATGATGTAGATTAAGAGTATATAGTGTGGTATGTATTTATAGTTGTTTGCAAACAAGAATATATACATTTGATTTCAAAAACAAATCACTAATATCATAAATCTCAGTTGGCAGTGGGTGCAAATCAATTTTAGAGGCGCTGGGGCTCACAGATTGTGTGTTCGATTCCTTCGAGCAGCATTTAATTGCAAAATTTAAGTTTTTAATAAAGTGTTACATTAGCTTAATTGATTAAATGAAAAAGTGTTACCTAATCTGAAAAAAATGTTACCTAATCCTCAATAAAGTGTTACATAAAGGAATTCAAAGTAATACATTATTAAAAAGTGTTACAATAGCTTAATTGATGAGATGAAAAAGTGATACCTAATATTAAAAAGTGTTACATAAGAAATGATACGTAACACTATGAAAATGCTCCATATGCAAAAAAAAGTGTTACATAAAGTAATTTAAAATAACACTTTTAAAAGTGTTACCATACGCATGTAAAAGTGTTACCTAAGAGAATAGGTAACACCGCCAGATGTAGCACCAAAAAATGTGTTACCTTAGGTCTATAGTAACACTTTAAGCACTTTAGGTTACACTTTTTGGGTGTTACCTAAAACCAATTATGTGGACACTTCGGATTCACCGTGATGCCTTTTGGGTTGATCAACGCATCAGCAGCATTTATGGGGTTGATGAATCGGGTTTTTAATGCGTATCTCGATAAGTGTGTGGTGGTGTTCATTGATGATATCTTGGTATACTCTAGGAACCTAGAAGAACATCGAGAACATTTAAGGTTAGTGATCTTGCAGATTCTACGAGAGAATCAGCTATATGCTAAGTTTTCGAAGTGTGAGTTTTGGTTAGAACAAGTGGCTTTTCAAGGTCATCTTGTTTCTAAGGAAGGAATTTCCGTCGATCTGGCAAAGGTAGAGGCCGTGCAAGATTGGTCTACACCTCGAAATGTTACGGAAATTCGGAGTTTCTTGAGTTTAGCAGGGTATTATCGTCGTTTTGTGAAGGACTTTTCTCGTATTGCTCGTCCGCTTACATCCTTGATGAAGAAAGAGAAGAAGTTTGAGTGGACTGAGGACTATGAGAGAGCCTTTCAATTGTTGAAGGAGAAGTTAACTACTGCTCCGGTATACCTGATCCTTCTTTGGAGTATTCCGTTTATAGTGATGCTTCCAAACATGGATTAAGTTGTGTTCTGATGCAAGACAGAAAGGTAGTAGCTTATGCTTCGCGGCCATTGAAGACTCACGAAGTTAACTATTCAACACACGAGTTAGACCTAGCAGCTGTCACTAGTGGAAAAAGAACGTATCTGCAGCTAAACATTAGCTGCGGTTTAATAGATTAAGCAACCTTTAATAAAAAAATATTGATTCCGTAAGTATTTATTATGTTTATATATTATGATATTATATATTTATTAGAAAATCTAATTATATGTATTAACTTTTTATGTAGATTTTACACGACACTCCAAGGGAAACACGCAAATTGACGGACATGGAAATGCGCGAAGTGAAAGACAAAGTTGCCGTGTATCTTGCTAATTTATGTTGGTAGTTTTGTTTCGTAGTAATTATTTTCGATAATTAATTAGGACTTATATGTATATATGTATATATATATATATATATATATATATATATATATATATATATATATATATATATATATATATATATATATATATATATATATATATATATATATATATATATATATATATATATATATATATTATTTTGGTGATAATTAATGGTGATTATAGCTGCTGCTTTATTGTTAATTATTTATTATTTTATAATTGTGATAATATATACAATTATTATTAAAACAAAAAAAATTGAAAAAAAAATATACTTAAAGGCTGCAGTTTAGGGCATGACCGCAGCCTATAGTGGTGCCCAAAATTTCCAAAAACAATACACTAAAGGCTGCGGTTTAGGGCTTGACCGCAGCCTATAATAAGTTATGCTTGCTGCGTTTTTAACCGCGGCCTTTCTTTCAAGCTATCAGCTGCCAGCACAAGTGCTTGGGTCCAAAACCGCAGCCTTTAATGGCACAAAACCCGTAGCTATTGACGTTTTTTCCACTAGTGTGTGGTTTTTGAGCTAAAGATCTAGCGTCATTATTTGTGTGAAATGTAAGATTTTTACAGACCATCAAAGCTTACAAATTTTGTTCACACAACTCGAGTTGAATCTGCGTCAATGACGTTGGTTGGAATTGATCAATGATTACGATTTAGAGATTTCTTATCATGAGGGTCGCACAAATGTGGTCGCTGACGCTTTGAGTAGGAAATCGAAACTCTCGGTTTCAACACTGATAACTTCCGAGGAGTTAAGTAAGGAGTTTGAAAGAATGAATTTAGAAATAATCGGAGAAGGGGAGTTAGATTCTTTGAGGAAATTATGGCTAGGCAATTGGACGACCCCAAGCTTATTAAGCTTCGTGAGAAGGTCAGTGAAGGTAGAGCTGAAGGTTTTACAATTCAAGAGAATGGTAGCCTCCGTTTTAAAGGACGATCGTGTGTACCGGATGGGTGTGACTCTTTGAAGGAAGACTTGTTGAATGAGGCTCATAACTCTAATTACTCAGTTCATCCTGGTGGGGACAAGATGTACCAAGATCTAAAGGGCATCTTTTGGTGCTAGGGTATGAAAAACAATATTGCCGAATATGTTTCCAAGTGTTTAACATGTCAAAAGGTTAAGAGTGAGCATCGAAGGCCAGCTGGGTTATTAAAACCTCTGGAAGTTCCGGTATGGAAGTGCGATGACATTTCCATGGACTTCGTTTTGGGTTTGCCACGGACTAAGGCTGGTAATGATAGTCTTTAGGTTATTGTGGATAGGCTTACTAAGTCTGCAAGGTTTATTCCGATGATCTGTAAGTGGGATATGGAACAACTTGCTCGTGCTTACATTAAATACGTGGTTCGATATCACGGAATACCTCGTACTATTGTTTCTGATCGGGATACTCGATATATGTCACATTTCTGGAAATCTTTACCGCAAGCTTTGGGAACCACTCTTCTCCATAGTACGTCTTTCCATCCTATGGCTGATGGTCAAACTGAACGTGTTAACCAGATACTGGAGGACATGTTGAGAGTGATAACCATTGAATGGCAGGGTTTATTGGATGAACATTTGGATTTGGTCGAGTTCTCTTATAATAACAGCTACCAGGCAACAATTCAAATGGTTCCGTTTGAAGCACTATATGGTCGCAAGTGTCGTAGTCTGTCACCTTAGGATCGGATATGCTTGTTCAGATGACTGAACAAGTAAAGCTAATTCGCGAGAAAATCAAGAGAGCCCAAGATATATAGAAATCTGACACCGATCTTCGCCGTCAGCCTGATGAAACAAAGTTCTCCTCCGTGTGTCTCCAATGAAAGGAATGGTTCGTTTTGGTGCTCGTGGGAAGTTAAGCCCACGTTTCATTGGTCCTTATTGTATTTTGGAGAAGATAGGGAAGTTAGCTTACCCGTTAGCGTTGCCTAATGCCCTGGGTAAGTTACACGACATTTTTCATATCTCCCAGTTAAAACGATATGTTGCGGCCTCTTCACATGTCTTAGATCCAGAGCCGTTGGAACTTGATTAGAGCTTAACCTATGAGGAACAACCTGTTCAGATTTTTAGATAGAAAGGTTCGTAGTACTCGTCGGAAGCATGTTGAAATGGTTAAGGTTCTATGGTCAAATCATCGATCACAAGAGGCAACTTGGGAAACAGAAGCTTCCATGCAGGAGAAGTATCCGCACCTTTTCTCTCAGGTTAGTGAGTTACCGGGATGTAATCTCTTAAGGGGGTAGAAGGCGATAGAATTTTCGCGCGTTGAGTTATTTTGATCTAGTTTTTTTTGCAATGTGCTTGTTTTGTCGTTTGAGTGTAGTGTCGTTTTGTGTTTTAAGTTGTGGTTTTGGGTTCAAAACCTTTTAAGGCGGGTAGTCTGTAACACCCCGATATTTTCCCGATATATTTAATTATTTACTAGTAATATTGTTTTATATAAATATATTTTTGTTTATTTATTTTGGGCTTGACCATGAATTTTTCAATCCTTTTTAACAATTTAGATTGTTTCGGGCCCAAACCTTTAACCCATTTCTTTATTTCAAAATTTTAAAAAAAATAAAAAGAGAGGGAAAATTAGGGTTTGGCAGGCACTATGTGCCTTTTGGGGTATAACTCCCATTTGAGTATAGGAAAGATCACATAATTTAATCTTGCATTATTCTTCCTTCATTATTTCCTTAATCATTCTCATTTTCTAAAAACTCAAGCAAAACTCTCTCAAAAACTCCACCCATTCACACGCATATCCCCATTTTTCACCCATAATTTTGGTGTTCCTTCCTTGCAATTGTAAGTACAAATTCTTCATTATTTTTATTATTAAGTTTTAATTTAAATTAGGAAAATTTGTTCAAAATAATCCCAACTATCATCCGTTGGCTAAAAATAATCCAAACATTCAATTATTTTTTAATAATCCCTACTATTCTCATAATTTGTTGGAAACATAGCCTCTTCTCTTTTAACCGGCTACAACAGGTAGGTTTTCCTCTTTTTTCTTTCTTTTTTGATTAATAGATGAAGGGGAATAGTTAATTTTAAACAGTTAAGTAAAAAACAAAGAAAAAAAGTAGAAAAGTTACATGTTCTAGTCGGTAACAAGGGGGTGGATATGTTTTCAACAAATTATGAGAATAGTTGGGATTATTTTTGGCCAACGGGTGATAGTTGGGATTATTTTGAGCAAATTTTCCTTTAAATTATATGGTTTGTTGCATGGATTAGTTTTTAATCTATAGTTATTTTCATGAATTAAAAATAAAGATATGAATATGTGAAGGTTAAGATTTGTTGTGATGGGTGATTTTAAAAGAAAATATATAAATTATGATTGTTTATAGAAAAATGTGTGTAAATGGTGTAAGGAATTATTTTAGTGTAATATGACAATTTTATAATGTGTTAGAAAAGAATTTAAGGAGAAAAGTTATGTTTGTGCAAAAAGAATTATTTTTGAATCATGAAAATTATTTTGATGTGGTCATGGAATTATGGTTTTGATAATATGGATTTAATAAGAAGTTTAAATATTGGAATTTGTGTGTATTTTTAATTGAAATTGACAAATCCCGTAGGCTAGGAAAAATAGACAAAAAAGGGTATTTTGGAGCATTTTTGACTTTAAAAATAGGTTAAAAATACTTATACTATATTATAAATCATGAAAATTGATACCCGGGAGTTTTGACGCCTTCCAGACGCAACGGTGAAGTCAGAATTTCAGTTTGATAGTGTTATCCTGCGTTTCTGGAAATAATGTGTATGCTGGATTTTTGTGTGTTTGCTATGTTGTTGTAAAGTGTATGGATGATCATGATGTGTATGGTATAGTGGTTTGGTGTTAGTTGTATGTACGTGTTGTGATTGTGACTTTAGAAAATGTGAATGTGTGCTTATTCCCGCGTACGATTGAACTTTGCAGGAAGTCGATTCGTGACAGGGAATTGATTTGTGCACTTGAGATTTGATTTGTCTTATCTAAGGTACGTATACGCAGTGAAGTTTTGCATAATGTGACATGTTACTGTAATAAATAAGGTAAAGTACGGATATGTAATACAAAATATGTTATGTTTTCCGAATAAAGAATTTCGATACATTATTTTGATAAGCAGAGGTAGTATGACCTCATTAACTTTAAAGTGGATGTAATATGATGTCAATTGGTGGAATGAATTACTCGCGGTATATGGGGGCATTATGAGCCACCGCGGGGGTATGCATACTTAACCATAGGCACCGAACTAAGGCGAGTGTCTATGGTAGAGACTTGCTTAGGGGTTAGCTCCCCCTAATGTATTGTCTCACTTATGAAGATTGGAGTTGAACCGGCAGTATGGCTGGAACTTGATGAGAGCTTAACCTATGAGAGCTTAACATATGAGGAACAACCTGTTCAGATTTTAGATAGAAAGGTTCGTAGTACTCGTCGGAAGGATGTTGAAATGGTTAAGGTTCTATGGTCAAATCATCGATCACAAGAGGCAACTTGGGAAACAGAAGCTTCCATGCGGGAGTTGTATCCGTACCTTTTCTCTTAGGTTATTGAGTTAGGGGGACGTAACCTCTTAAGCGGGGTCGAAGGTGATAGGATTTTCGCGCGTTGAGTTATTTTGATCTAGTTTCTTTTTGTAATGTGCTTGTTTTGTGGTTTGTGTGTAGTGTCATTTTGTGTTTTAAGTTGTGGTTTTGGGTTCAAAACCTTTTTAAGGGGGGTAGTCTGTAACACCCCGATATTTTCCCGATATATTTAATTATTTACTAGTAATATTGTTTTATATAAATATATGTTTGTTTATTTTTTTGGACTTGAACATGAATTTTTGAATCCTTTTTAACAATTTAGATTGTTTCGGGCCCAAACCTTTAACCCATTTCTTTATTTCAAAATTTAAATAAAAAATAAAAAGAGAGGGAAAATTAGGGTTTGGCCGGCCCTATATGCCTCTTGGCATGGGGTGTAACTCATATTTGATCTTGCACTATTCTTCCTTCATTATTTCCTTAATCATTCTCATTTTCTAAAAACTCAAGCAAAACTCTCTCAAAAACCCCACCCATTCACATGCCTATCCCCATTTTTCACCCATAATTTTGGTGTTCCTTCCTTGCAATTGTAAGTTTAAATTCTTCATTATTTTTATTATTAAGTTTTAATTTAAATTATATGGTTTGTTGCATGTGTTAGTTTTTAATCTATGGTTATTTTCATGATTTAAAAATAAAGATATGAATTCTGATGTATTTCTTTATCAAATTTTTGGTGTAGGGTATTTTTAGGGTTTTGATGTGTATGAATATGTGAAGGTTAAGATTTGTTGCATGATGGGTGATTTTAAAAGAAAATATATGAATGTTCATAGAAAAATGTGTGTATATGGTGTAAGGAATTATTTTAGTGTAATATGAGAATTTTATAATGTGTTAGAAAAGAATTTAAGGAGAAAAGTTATGTTTGTACAAAAAGAATTATTTTTGAATCATGAACATCATTTTGATATCTCGTCATGAAATTATGGTTTTGATAATATGGATTTAATAAGAAGTTTAAATATTAGAATTTGTGTGTATTTTTAATTGGAAATGACAAATCCCGTAGGTTAAGAAAAATTGACAAAAAAGGGCATTTTGGAGCATTTTTTGCTTTAAAAATAGGTTAAAAATACTTATACTATATTATAATCATAAAAATTGGTACTCGGGGGTTTTGACGTCGTCCAGACGCAACGGTGAAGTCAGAATTTCAGTTTGATAGTGTTATCCTGCGTTTCTGGACATAATGTGTATGCTGGATTTTTATATGTTTGCTATGTTGTTGTAAAGTGTATGGATGATCATGATGTGTATGGTATAGTGGTTTGGTGTTAGTTGTATGTACGTGTTGTGATTGTGACTTGAGAAAATGTGAATGTGTGCTTATTCCCGCGTACGATTGAACTTTGTAGGAAGTCGATTCGTGACAGGGAATTGATTTGTGCACTTGAGATTTGATTTGTCTTATCTAAGGTACGTACACGCAGTGAAGTTTTGCATAATGTGACATGTTCCTATAATAAATAAGGTAAAGTACGGATATGTAATACGAAATATGTTATGTTTTCCGAATAAAGAATTTCGATACATTATTTTGATAAGCAGAGGTAGTATGACCTCACTAACTTTTAAGTGGACGTAGTATGACGTCAATCGGTGGAAAGAATTACTCGCGGTATATGGGGGCATTATGAGCCACCGCGGGGGTATGCATACTTAACCATAGGCACCGAAGTAAGGCGAGTGTCTATGGTAGAGACTTGCTTAGGGGTTAGCTCCCGCTAATGTATTGTCTCACTTATGGAGATTGGAGTTGAACCGGCAGTATGGCTGGAAAAGTACAGCAGTATGGATGATTAACATTTTCATGAAACTAATTATAATTTATTAGCGTGATCGTATCTTATTTCGAAAACCGTTAGTAATCAAATCTTTCTTTTATTGTATTTAATTAAATGATATGTGACGTTTTGCTGACGTGTACTTTTTGGTCTTAACGATCCTGCGATGATGTTGTTTACTTTTGGGGTAAATGACTAGCAGTAAGTTAAGTGCAGGTCTGGGAAGTAAGGATTGTCATTTGGAGAAATAAACCATTAGGGTAAAGAAGTCATGATATGAATCTTTTATTTTGTCTTAAGAATATTTGGTTTTAAAGATGCGTTTTACTTTCTCGAGTTGTAACAAGTTGACTTGGACTTTGCAATCTTATCCGCTGCTAGGAATTTCTTATATCTAGTAGTTTATAAAAACTCTAACAGAACTCGATCCGCAAGCTTCGTTTGATTTCAAATCCATTTTAAACTGCTTTTCTAACATCCTGGGTTCACTCGACTGTATTTAGCTTCTTTAAAAAGTCGTCTTCTCTTTTAAAACGATCTGAGTGTTTCCCGGATGTTACATCAAGTCTAGGAGACAAAGATCAACATTTTCATGCATCAATACGAAATGTTCAAGATGAAAAAGGATGAGAACATTAATGTAATGTTTACTCGTTTTACTCTGATTACTAATAGTTTGAATTCTTTTGGTAAAACTTTTACTAATGCAGAAAAGCCCAGAAGGTCTTGAGGTATCTTCTAAGATTTAAATGGGTTCATAAAATTACCGCCATTAAAGAAGCTCAAGACTTGAGAGTACTATCACTTGACGATCAACTTGGAAAGTTCACAACTCATGAACTTCCCTTACATGATGATGGAGAAAGTGATGTAACACCATGACAAATCTTGCTCTAAAGGCAAAGAAACATCATGAATGCTCAAGTGAAAATGAGGAAAGTGATGATGAGGAAGATCTATTTGCCTTAATCACAAGAGGTCTAGAAGAAATCATGAAGATGTGAAAAAATTTATAAAATTCAAATCTAGAAACAAAGGTAAATCTTCTAATTTCAATTCTAAAACCAACAAACTTGCTTGTGTTGAG
The DNA here is from genome assembly GCA_019425755.1 of Amaranthus cruentus. Classification (NCBI taxonomy): domain Eukaryota; kingdom Viridiplantae; phylum Streptophyta; class Magnoliopsida; order Caryophyllales; family Amaranthaceae; genus Amaranthus; species Amaranthus cruentus. The sequence goes on along the minus strand of CM033458.1, from coordinate 3,192,552 downwards.
TGTGGATCTACATAGCATCTTGTAAAGGGATGTCCTAAAAAGGAAAAGGAATACTACAAGAAAAACAACAAGAAATTAAACAAGCAATGGTTGCTAATTGGAGTGACTCCGAAGGATCAAACGAATCGGAAAGTCAAGATGGTCAAGCTCACTTATGTCTAATGGCTAATGATTATAAAGATCACGATCTAGATAAAATCAAAAGGAGGTACTTGCCTACCTCAACTCTTGTTCTAAAGAAGAATTAGTTAAAGCTCTCTTTGTTATGTTTCAAATTGGACAAATCTTAAAAGATGAGAAAAACATATTAGAAGATTGAATTCGTCATTATGCCGAAGGTTGTGAAGACCTTCTAAAGAAAAATGAATCGCTTAAGGCTGAAAGATTAAAATTTGAAGAGACTTTCAAAGTCTTGAAAGAACAGAATATCAGTCAAATGAAAAAAAACTCATTGATCTTCAAAATAAAAATGATGATCTTGAATCATATCTTAAGACTTTGAGATATGAGTCTAAGAAAAGTTTACAATCCTTAACGAAGCTAAATGATTCTGAATTTAAATTTGTAAAAATGCTTACACGCACAGGCGGATCTACTATGTGACAATGGGTAGCATAGGCTACCCATGTTTTCTAAAAAAAATTTTTTTTGGTTAACTTGTACTTGCTCTGTTTCTCTATATTTGGTATATTTGACTTTTTACGCAATCTAATATGTTATTTTAATCATTTATATATTGAAATGCAAATCTAAAAATTATAAAAAGTTAATTTTATGACAGTTTCCAATTAAACAATTCAAACAAGATTCCACTTATATAGTTGAAAGATCAATAGTATCAATAACTGTAATGCAACGAGTATTTCATAACAGAGTAAGTATTTCACTTAGTCGATGTTTGATCTCATTGTAACTTGTAACTTGTAATTTGTAATTAATAACTTTGTACAATGCGGTGTGGATGACATTTATCGCCCTTTTTTATTTTATAGGGGCAGTGATATTAGATTATTATTGCGATATTTTGATTACAAGTCAATTTGGAGTAATGAAAAATTTTGGGGTTGTTCACTTTACATGCCGAATTTTTTTATAAATTTACTTCAACACGCTAGTGCTACCCATGATTTTGAGTTCTGGATCCGCCATTGCTTACACGACAAAAAGGATCTAATGATAAACATGGTATCGGTTATAATAATGTTACACATAACTATAAGAGTCAAACCACATTTGTTAAAAGTGCATACAAGCATAAATGCTTACCTACTTGCTCCTATTGTTGCAAAGAAAGGAATCTTAAGTTTGCATGTCCATACAAATGTAAGGACTATTAAATCATCAAGAACACCTTTCCTTATGAATTACGTGAGCAGGTAAAACAAATATGGGTTCCTAAAGGGACAAGACCACCTAACATGGTCTACCCCAAATATCACCCAAATTTGTTACTTGGTTGGCTAAATAAGGTTGAGAAAGTTTTTTTTGTTTTGTAGGAAAAGCAAAAATGTATCTTAGATAGTGGATGTTCAAGACATATGAGTGGTAAAGTTTCTTTGTTTTCAAAAATTAAGGATAAGTGCAGTGGCTAGATTACATTAGGTGACAAAGTAAATGTAGATATTAGGTGTTGGCAAAGTTGGTAAGGATCCTTCTAAAGTTATTGATAATGTCTATTTGGTTGAAGGTCTAAAATTTAACTTGCTAAGTGTGTTTCAATTATGTGATAAAGGTAATCAACAAGTAATTTTTGATAAAAAAATGTTGTCAAAAATCTTAACACGAGAGATACATTTATTACCACCCTTAGACATGATCATGTGAATGCTTTGAATACTAACGAAAAGGGAGCTCAAAATTTCAAGTGTTTAAAAGCTATAACAGATGATCGAAAGCTATGGCATAGAAGGCTTGGTCACATCAATACGCACACCATGCATGAATTAGTAAATAAAGATGTAGTTAAGGGACTTTCAGCTCTTGACTAAAAGCACAGTTCTTCATGTGATGCATGCATTAGAGGTAAACAAGTAAGAAGTTACTTTAAACCAAAGAAAATGGTAAGTACTTCAAAACCATGTGAACTCCTACATATTGATTTATGTGGTTCAATGCGTGTAAGGAGCATACGAGGTAAATCTTATGTTCTAGTAACCGTTGACGATTATTCTAGATTTACTTGGGTTAATTTTTTGAAGAATAAAGGTGAAGCCTTGAAACCATTATCAAGACGTTGTAAAGAAATGCAAACTCAGTTAAATCTTCCAATAGTTTCGGTTAAAAGTGATCATACGAGAGAGTTTGATCAACTAATCTTTGATTCTTTTTGTGAAAAATACGGTATAACCTATAACTTTTCAGCTCCTAGGAAATCACAACAAAATGGTGTGGTTGAAAGGATAAATCGCACTTTACACTAGTTGAAAAAACATCCTATGTTGCAGTTTTTAGGCCACCATATGCTGCGGTTTTGACCCCAAGCATTAGAGAAAGCAGCAGATGACCTTTTTTAAATGTTGCGGTTTAAAACTGCAGCACTAAAATACACTATATGCTGCGGTTCTAGGGGAAGCCTACACCTTTGTGGAAGGCCTTCTTTCTCTAAGACCTTCTTTGACCCCTCCCAAACGCCTCATTTTCCTACTAAACAAATCAAAGCATAAAAAATACAAAACAAATCAAGCATATATTTAATAATTTCAAAACTCACCACAGCATCAGCAACTTTCTTCATTCCCAGATCAATAATGGTAAATTTATTACTTGCGTCTCGAAAATGAAGTTTGCAGTACCAATCTTGCACCGGATCTCCAGTAGGAGTATCCACGGATGCGGAGGTAGCCGTAGATGAGGTCGTGGGACTCTGATTGGGGTATAAACCTGCATCTACCCATTCTTTTCTGGCCTCATCGTACGTTTTGGGGCACAAGCGAGGGTAAAACTTTCCTTTGCTTGCTGATTCAGAAGCTTTACCACACTTTTTGTAATTAATGAATAGAAATCAAATGTCATAGATTATTTTAATGATTGAATCAAAAGAAGTAAAATTCAATCAAAAGCTATAATATAATGGAATACTTACAACTTCGGTGCGAGTTTTTTTTTGGCAACAAACGCCTCTCATTCATTCTTCGCTATATGGCCCCATATTTCATAAGGCATCTTTGAAGGTGCTTGGTCTCCACCTTCGTTTCCAAGTTCGTTTCCCGTTTTGATCTTCTTGGTCTTACGGGCACATTCTTGGTGATCGAGTTAGTTACTAACGCGGATTTAAAATCTCTGAATCTTTCAGCAACAACTCAAAGAAAAACATTTTTCTTCTCTTCATCGTTCTCAGAGTGAAAGAGATTCTATAAAAGAAAAATTATATTTATTAATGTTAATTACATTAGTTTTATAATAATGATACTACATGAATAATAATAGTAAAGTTGCTTACCACAGTATCATCCTATATAGAGTTCTTCAAACCCTCTGAAACCACGTTCCATGCGTACTATATGGAAATCTTACAGATACATATACCGACTTGTTTCCATATTGCCTACGCCATTTGCCACAGGGTGACCCAATGCATTGTTTTAAGTGCATGGGTTCTATGACTTTAAGATTTTTCCTTGGACCTTGTCCTTTTTCTGTTCTTAGAACCAACGCTAGTAGTGGTAGTGCGAGAATCCATTGGTACTATTTCAATCTTTGAGGGATAAGGTGGGGAATCTTCACCCATGGTCTCGTATATATCGGATGGGTTGACATCCTCTTTGCCACCCCTCGCTTAGGAGTCATGATCATCATCAATTATGTCCTTCTCCATCTTGGGATCATAGTCCTTATCTGACTCACTATGAAGCTCATTATCATAAGTATCAATCTCGGGGACAATCTCATCTCTGAAAAGATCCATTGTAGATGAGTACCTAAATGAATATGAATAGAAATATATTAGTACAACATAGGTAGTACAAAAAAATGCTTAAAAACCTAAAAAACGCAACTTGACACGTAATTTCAAGCATATGAATATGATTATCTATTCTAACCATTTCAACACAATAATATATACCAAATAGTCTCGTGTGTTAAGTTTCATGCAAAACAAACCAAGTTTGAGCTACTCTAAACGACAAAGTGCTAAAAACGTTAAAAAAACCTTAAAAAATCAACTTAGCACGTAATTTCAAGCATATGACTATTGCTTTTTTTAAAACCATTTCTACACAGTAATCTATACCAAATAGTGTTGTGTGCCAAGTTTAACATCAAACCAACAAAGTTTGAGCTACTTTATGCGAGAAAGTGCCAAAAACGCTTAAAAACCTCAAAAACGCAACTTAGCACATAATTTTAAGCATATGACTATTGTTTTCGAGTCTAACTATTTCACCAAAATAATATATACCAAATAGGTTTGTGTGCCAAGTTTTATGCAAAACAAACCAAGTTTGAGCTACTTTACATGCGTAAGTGCCAAAAACGCTAAGAAACCTTAAAATCGCAACATAGCAGATAATTTCAAGCATATAACTATGATTTATAATTCTAACCCTTTCAAAACAATAATATATACCAACTAGTTTTGTATGTTAAGTTTTATGCAAAACAAACCAAGTTTGAGCTACATAGGCGAAATAGTGCCACAAACGCTTTAAAAACCATAAAATCGCAACTTAGCACGTAATTTCAAGCATATAACTATTGTTTTCGATTCTAAGCATTTCAACACAATAATATATACCAAATAGTGTTGTGTGTCAAGTTTTATGCCAATAAAACCAAGTTTGAGCTACTTTATGCGAGAAAGTGCCATTAACGCTTATGAAACCTTAAAATCGCAACTTAGCATGTAATTTCATGCCTATATGATTTTCAATTTTAACCATTTCAACACAATAATATATACCAAATAGTGTTGTGTTCCAAGTTTCATGGAAAACAAACCAAGTTTGAGCTACTTATGCTAGAAAGTGCCAAAAACGCTTAAAAAAACATAATATCGCAACTTAACATGTAATTTCAAGCATATGACTATGATTATCTATTCTAACCATTTCAACACAATAATATATACCAAGTAGTCTTGTGTGTCAAGTTTCATGCAAAACAAACCAAGTTTGAGCTACGTATGCGAGAAAGTGCTAAAAACGCTTAATAAACCATAAAATTGCAACTTAGCACGTAATTTCAAACACATGACTATGATTATCAGTTCTAACCATTTCAACACAATAATATATACCAAATAGTGTTGTATGCTAAGTTTCGTGAAAAATAAACCAAGTTTAAACTATTTTATGCGAAAAAGTCCAAAAAAGCATAAATACTTCATACGTTATGAATCACTTAATTCAAATGTATTTCTTCTACATGATCTACACGTATATAACGAACATCTACATCATCTTCATCCACGGATTTTAGATTGATGAGGGGTAGGGAGTGTTCAAAAGCATCATATTCTTCTTCATCCTCAACATCACCTATACGAAGGATACTTCTTTTTCTCGGTACAACAATAAACCATTTTTATCAGATGGGTCTACAATGTAGAATACTTACTTGGCTTATATGGCTAATATAAATGGCTCCTCACTATCACACAAACGATTTAAGTCTACAAGAGTGAATCCACAAGGGTCATCATTTTTTACGCATCGTCGATTACTATCTCCCCACATGCACTTGAAAAGACTAATATTGAAACTAGAGTAGTCAAGCTTGCATATTTCATGTAACCGCCCGTAGTATACCAATTTAGAATCAACCGACGATTAATCATTGGCACTCGCGTAAAATCTAGATGACGCCAAAATACAAAACCCTACTATTCTGCAGATAAGATGACTTTTAATCTTAACCCTCAGTCCAAAATGTCAACATATTGACATCGTAACCCTCATATTTATTGACATCATCACGAGGACCAAAAACAAAGCACTTAACAATTTCAGATACACCCTTGAGTTCTTCACATATTACTCGATTATGAAACCAATCAATAAATGTCTTGTTATGCAATTACATCAATGCCCTGTCCCCTTTAAAAGGATATTTGGCGCGCAATATATATAAATGCTCATTCCAAAAAGGATCGACTTCTAGAAGATGATGCAACACATACAAGTGTGGTTGTAGAGGACTGTCTCGAGGAGGTGTGATCGATTTGGAGCTAATTGTTCCTTTTCCCTCAACCCTTCGTTCATGTCGTGAGGTGGGAAGTCCAATAGGCTTTGCCATGGCCATATACTCGGCTATGAAGTTTCCAATCTCATCGCTCACAATGCCTTAATTCATACTCCCCTCGGGTTATGCTAAATTCCTTACTTTGTTTTGTAAAACTCGTATGTGTCTTTCAAAAGGATAACACCAACGAAAAAACAATAGACTTAAAAGCTTGATTTCATGAACGAGATGGACAATAAGATGAACCATTATGTTAATTAAAGAAGGGGGAAAATACATCTCAAACTTGCATAAAGTTACAATTACGTCGACTTAAAGAACATCAAGTTTAAAGGGATCAAGAACTTTACTACAAATTGTGTTGAACAACGAACATAGCTCGGTAATAGCATATCTCACATATTTTGGCAGTATTTCACGGATTGCAATTGGTAAGAACAATTGCATCATTACATGAAAATTGTGAGATTTCATGCTTCCCAACTTCAACTCACCATTTAGAGTCACAAATCTCTTCATGTTGGATGAGTACCTAGACGGAACCTTAATGCCATACAAAGACTTATAAATGCCCGCTTCTCTGCTTTGGACAATGTGTAGCAAGCTTGAGAAAAATAAAGTTTTTCATTACTCATCTTCTTCTTACCGACCTTTCTCTTGTTACTGCCACCAACTTCATCAACTCCATTTCTTTTCTTACTCACCTTAACCTGTGGCCACAACTCCGGATGAATACCCTTAGGTTCAATGTAATCTCGCACGGCCTTAAGATCCTTTGTCGTACCCGAAATGTTCATGAGAGTCCCGTGTAGGGCATCGCATACATTCTTCTCTATATGCATAATGTCAAGACAATGCCTAACCTGTAGATCTTTCCAATATGGAAGCTTCCAAAAGATTGATTCTTTTTTCCATAGTTAGTCTTCACCCTTTGCACTTACCATGTTTTACCAAATACAGTCTCAACTCTCTTAACCCATTCATAAACTTCATAATCGGTCAACGGTCGATGAGCTACACGCTCCTCAACCTCCCCGTTGAACATCTTTTTCTTCTTACGATATTGATGATCTCGTGGGAGGAACTTTCAATGGTGAATGAATACATGTTTACACTTAGGAATCCACGTGGATTCCATGCCATCGATACATATTAGACATGGTTTCTTCCCTTTGTTCTTATACCTTGATAAGTTGCCATATGCCGAAAAATCATTAACGATGCATAAAAGCATTGCACGCAAGGTAAACTCCACATTAGCATCTGCATCAAACACGGAAACGCCTTCATCCCACATCTTTCTCAAAGCCTCAATGAGAGGCTCAAGATATACACCTATATCACTAACAGTACCGGCCAAGTACTATGCTGAGAACTTTGATTGTCGAATGGTTTCATTCTATCCGTACAAGTCCGAGCCTTAAATTACAAACTTTATCCCCAAATGTCTTATGCAACCTATCAATACTCTTCCACTCAGGATAATGAGATGGATGTGTGAGCAAGTGACCTTTCTTCACCCTCTCTGCAAGCTACCTCAAATTTAATGCATCATTGTTTATAGAAAACAAGCGCTTGAATCTGGGTATTATTGGAAGATACCAGAATACCTTAGCCGGGGGCCCTTTAGCATCCTGAGCCCCTTTACGCTTGTAAAGTGATAACCCACACCTAGGATAATCTTCTAAGTTCTCGTTTTCATTCCGATATAATACACAATCATTCGGACACACATGGATCTTCTAGTACTCTAAGCCGAAAGGACACATGAGCTTTTTGGCATGATATGTCGACTTTGGAAGTTCATTTCCCTCGGGAACCATTCAGCTAACAGTTCTAATAACATTGTGAAACTAGTGTCACTCCGATTGAACTTTGAGTTAATGTTGAAAATTGTTAACACGACTTTTAGTGTGATGAACTTTGTACATGCATGGAACAAATGCTTTTGAGAAGCCTCTGTCAACAAGTCAAAAACACGAAGACGTTTTCCTAACTCATACCCATCAACACGATCAACTACATCCATATTGACATCCACATTATTGACATCCTCACCAACACTTTTTTCTTTGTAAACTCCCTCCTCACCATGCCAAACCAAACATGATATTGAGGCCTAAACCCACGTTGAAGTATGTGCTTCCTAAGGTATCAACACTATCTACCTTTGATACATTTCCATACTTGAGACATGGGCAATAAAAACCAACTCCCCTCGTCCTAACCTGATGTTCAACGATAATTCTACAAACTTCTAATGTGCCGTCAATAAATTCTGACGATTCAATGCTTCCATACATCCAAGAACGATCTTTTGTCATCTTAAGTGTGATTAATTAATTCAAAACAAAATTAATAACAATTTTTTAACATATATAATTAACCCTAATTAACCCAAATCAACCCTATTCAACCCTATATAACCTTTATATTAATTAAAGTATTCAAATTATGTAAATTTTAATTACAAAACATATATAACTAAAACAAACCATTTTCTTTAACCAAATACACATAAATCAAAAAAATTAAGAAACTAATAATATACAACTACATACATAAGTAAATTATTCACGTTCAAATATACAACTACATACATTAGTAAATTATTCACTTTCAATCTACCCAAAATCCTAATTAATCAATATTATTCACTGTAACACCCCATAAATTTTAATGTTATTTATTTATAATTTTAAATCGTGAAAAATAAATAAATAAATAAAAATAAATAAATAAATAAAAATGATAATAATAATAATAATAATAATAATAATTTTCTTTATAGATTATTATTAAACATCGAAAATTTAATATTTGGGACCCATAAATATTTATTAACTAAACGTTGAACGTTGAACACGTCTAATTATACGGGAGTTTATCACTTATATAAAGTTGAGTAAATTAATAATAATCGTAACAGTTTTGTTCCTAAACTCGACTCAAACGAAGTCACTATTAATATTTCGGGTTAAAATTAATGGGCCTCGTGAGTAGAATAGCCCAAAGTAATTGTGGGTTAGGGTTTTAGATTTTGTTTTTGGTTAGAGTGAGCAGTCACTCAAGCCCTTTCTCCCTCCCTTCTCTTCTTCCTGCTTCCCTCTCTTCTCCCCTTCGCCACCAGCCACTAGCGGCACCACCAGGGCCAAGACGGCAGCCGCTTCCTCCCTCCCCTAGCAGCAGCCACTCCGCACCTCCCCACGCAAAACGGCCAGCAGCTGCAGCAAGGCTGCGTGCGCCACAGCCACCAGATGAGGCTGTCACAGCCGGTTTTTGGGCCCCTTGTCGGCCGGTTGGGCTCTCCTCCACCACCATAACCACCTCCTTCTCCCTCTTCTCTTATTTTCCCATTGTAAGACATATCTTCTTCTTATTTTGTGAGCTATTTAAACTCTTCTCCTTAATGTTATTTTCTTTTCTTGTAATTTTTAATTTTTATATGATTGTTGATGTTATTTTTAAATTTAATGGTTGTTTTATGCTCTAAATTGATTTGGTAAGAAGTTATGGTTGTTTTAGGGTTTAATATAAGAGTAGTATGTATTTGTTGATGCATTTTGGGTGTAAATTTGTAATTGAATGGCTTATATGAATTTTATGTATATGTTATTATTAAGGTTGAATGTTGGCAGTGGATGGTAGGAAATGGTTATGGTTGTTAGTGGTGACTAATTATTGCTTGTATAACATTAAGTATGATAATGTGACTAAAATTGTTAATATCTATTGTTATGGACTAAATGATAATGATAGCTACTAAGTGAAGATTTAAAGTCGCTATTGTCACAAATGAAAACGAAAGTATTGTCATGGTCGTAGTGAGTTGTTTGTAAATAGTTGGGTTGGTTGTTATCTTGATATGTTCAACGGTATCGCTAAGTTGTGTGACCTTGACTCAAGTTATACGAGTCGTTGTTAGTTCTTCAAACTAACTCGACTTGTTCATCATCTTACTCGAAAACCTTAGAAGGGTAACAAGTCATTGCTAGTATGAGTAATATGATTGATATTAAGTGTACCGTCGTGTATTATGTGTTCTTAAACTTTCTAATGAATAGTTTGACTATAACGCACAAGCGTATGGTTATGTCCTTTTCAGTTGAACTTATCTTGATGTAGAATTGACTGGACTCTAATGTTATAGTTTGATTGAAATTCATGGCGTAGTTTATATGTGAATATGAGTTGAATCGCATGAATACGTGTAGGGTGCATATTAGCTTGAATCGAAATTTGTTTGGCTAATAGTGTAGTTTGTATGGAGTCAGTGCTTCTTAAATGAGGTGAGGTAGGCTTATTAGTCTTACTTTAAACGTGTATAGGTGCCCGGTTCATAAGAGGGGCGTAAGAACCTCCTTCGAAGTGATTTTTGCGACTTGTTATCTTGCAGTTGCAGGTAAGTACACGCGGTAACTAATTCTTGCACCTTGAAAATGTTTCCTTTGTGTAACAATATTATATGAGCTATACTGAATTTATCTTGCTATTTAATATTATTGAGTCAGTGTTACAAGTGTGAATCTGTTATAGAAATAGTAGAGAATGGGTTCTGATATCACAAGAGTAGAATGATGGATTATATGAGATGGAATGGGAATGAGTCCCTTATTGATGAGATATTAAGTTGGATAATTACTGTGACTCCACTGGATTGGTACCCCAGCTGGATTAGTTCCCGGAGGCATGGACCATCTATATATGGTCGCTGTACGGGGGTATGATCATACTTTGCCATTGGGCGCCGGCATGGCCGTCACCGTCCTTGGCTGAGGTGTTGCCATGTGGGTCTTGCAAACCCCAATATGGTGGCCTCTAGTCACATAAGAGGATATATGAAATTAATGAAGAGGTAGAAAACGGTGAAGATATTGAGAAGTATATAGAATTGAGAAATTGATGGATTAGATGCTTACACATTGGGGGGTCTTCCCCACCTTGTTTTGTTGAAATTGATTATTGGTTACATATACATAATTTATTGTTAGTTACTGACGTGTACTGTTTGTTTCCTTGTTGATGGCTTGTCTTTGATGGCCCTGCTATGACACGTTGGTCTATGACTTTACGTTGAGCAGCAAGGGTATCATAGATAGATCTTGCAGGTTTTGGAGTTTCCTTGCATTGCATATGGGGGGAATTTGAGTGAAAATCTTGACGCGTGCCATGTTCTAAATATTTTTGACGCTACATGTGGTTTTTGAATTGTGATTGTGTATGTTTTTGGTTTGAGGCGCGTGCCCTCCTTTTGATGTAATTCGTTCCGCTGCAAATATTTATTTCGTTTTATATTTCGTTATAGTATCTTGAATGGCTTGTATAGTTGGTTGTGTTTTTGGAAAACCCAAGTGTTTACATGGGAACCACGATCCATGCTTAGCATGTCGACATAGGGTTTGGCGACGACCTTTCCGCCGTGACTTTTGCTACAAGGCAATTGACGCCTTTTGCATCATGATGGTTTATTGTTTATTTAAATCTTTTGGTACGTTAAAAATTTAAGGCAGATGCTGCCGAAATTTTCGTAGGATTTTGTTTGGAAGATTTCCTATAACCTGTTTAATCAAACTTTATTTATCTTTTATTTTATTTTATTTTAAATATAACACCCGAATTTCCTCCGTTCTCTTTCGGTTTTGGTTCCGTTCAGAGGGTCGGAAATTCAGGGGTGTTACATTCACATTCAAATATACAAGTACATACACAAGTAAATTATTCACATTCAAATACATAATACATATCTTGGTAAATAGATATAATAATGTTGTTTTCAAATTTGATTATGCAACCTACAATGAAAAACAAAATCAAAATTAGTATAAAATAAACTAATTTCCCAAAACATAATGAAGCTTAAAGAACTTAAATTTATGCTTGAAAAGATAATACCTTGAAGAAGAACAAGAATAAGCTCCAATTTCGTGGGTTTTTGAAGGAGGCAACAATGGTGGGTTTCAAATGTTAAAGAACAAGAAAAGGAACAAAAATGGTGGGTTTAGGTTGAAAATGGTGGGTTTTTCGTGTGGGTTTAAGGAAGCAACAATGGTGAGTTTCAAATGTTAAATGAAGAAGAACGAACTTGAAGAAGAAGACAATTTGTGTGTGGGTTGAACTTGAAGAAGACAATGGAAGGAAGTAGACAGTCTGTGTAGGTTTTAAGAGAATACAACAGTAGGTTTTTGTGAAATAGATCGTTGAAATGCGGGTTTTTAATTTTGTAGAGTAGTGGGTATTTGCTGCGGGCGTTAAAAAGCTGCAGTATATAAGCAATTTATGTGCTGCGGGCTTAATGGAACCGTAGTATAAAATCAAGTCTCAATTTTTTAAAACGCTTATGTGTTGCGGTTTTTTAGGAACCGCAACATTTGCACTTATTTTTTTTTTTGCGGAATTCTTTTTTGCTATTTGATGTTGCGTATAATAGAAACCTCAACAAATGACACGCACTAGATTTTCTTTTCACTAGTGTTAGAATAAATGGCTAGGACTGTGCTTATAGAAAATGGATTAGCCAAACATTATCGGGTTGAGGCAGTTAATACAACAAACTATGTCTTAAATAGGTGTCTCATTAGACCTATACTTAAGAAAACTCCATACGAGTTATTTAAAGGTAGAAAACCAAACATAATTTACCTTAAACCATTTGGTTGTAAGTGCTTTATACATAATAATGATAAAGATAATCTAGGTAAGTTTGATGCTAGAAGTGATGAAGGTATATTTCTTGGATACTCATTAAATAGTAAGGCTTATAGAGTGCTAAATAAGCGAACAAGTATGGTTGAGGAAAAAATACATGTGGTATTTAATGAATTCGAGAATGGAATATTAAGTGAAGATTTTAAAGAGTTAAACAATAACAAAGATTTTGATGATGTAAGTGATGATGAATTAGATGTCGATGATCATAATGAAGATTAAAAGAAGAATATGAAAGATCCTATACAAAGTCTTGACGAGGTTGAAGAAAAAGAGGTTGAGCGCATTGAAGACTCACAGCCTGATCTTGAAACCCAACTTCAAGACCTGGAAAAAGCTCCTGAACGTAGTGATTTAAGTCCTCCAACTAAAGATTCTTCGAAGGAAGTAGAACGAGTTCTCTAAATGATCACACACTATCCACATTAAGAAAAGGTTTAAATTGTCATCTCAACATCCTTTATAAAACATCATAAGTGATCCAAACAAAGGTACGCAAACTCGATCCTCTCTTAAAAATTTATGTGCATTTTCTGCTTTTGTTTCTCTTGTAGAACCAAAGGATATAAAAGAAGCAATACAAGAAGCATAGTGGATCATTGCTATGCTAAGTGAATTAAATGAATTTGAAAGAAACAAATTTTGGGATCTAGTTGAAAGACCACCATATCGTACTATTTTGGAACTAGATGGGTCTTTTGCAACAAGCTCAATGAGGATGAAGAGATCTTAAGGAACAAAGTAAGGTTATTAGCTCAAGGCTATAATCAAGACGAAGTTATTGATTATGACAAAACTTTTGCTCCTGTAACAAGGCTAGAATCTATTCGAACTATGCTTGCTTTTGCGTCGTATATAAATATAAAATTATATCCAATGGATGTTAAATGTACTTTTTACAAGGATACTTACAAGAGGAATTATATGTTAAACAACCACCTAGTTTTAAAAATCCGGATTTGCGTAATCATGTATTTAAACTAAACAAAACATTATATTGCTTGAAACAAGCTCCAAGGGCTTGTTTTGACACATTTAGCTCACATTTAATTGAGAATAACTTTCAATGAGGTAAATTTTATAAAACGCTTTTTATTAAAACTAAGGCAAAAGATATTCTTGTTGTTCAACTATATGTTGATGATATATTGTTTGGAGCTACTAATGATTCTTAGTGCAAGGAATTTGAAACGAGCATAATGGGAGATTGAACTTTTTTTCTTTGACTACAAATAAAGCAAAAGAAGAATGGCATATTTATTTGTCAAAGTAAATATGCTAGAAATTTATTAAAGAAGTACAATATGGATCAATGTAAAAATGCTAATACGCCTATAAGTGCAACACTAAGTCTAGATCATGACATAGTTGATCAAAAGGCTTATAGAGGTATGATTGGTTCTTAATTATATTTAACATCTAGTTGTCCAGATGTAATGTTTAATGTTTGTTTATGTGTTCGTTTTCAAGCTAACCAAAAAGAATCGCACTTAACAGCAGCTAAGAGAATCTTTAGATATTTACATGGGACTAAAGACTTTAGTTTATGGTCCCTATTTGTGGAAATTTTTCTTTGGTTGGTTTATCAAATGCGAATCATGCTGGTTATAAGGTGGATAGAAAGGGCACTTCGGGACCGTGCCAATTCTTGGGATCATCTTTGATTTCATGGTATTCTAAAAAGCAAAATTCAGTGGTTTTATCTACGACAGAAGCGGAATATATAGTAGCCGGTGCATGTTGTTCTCAAGTCTTATGGATTGCACAACAACATTGAGATCTTGGAGTTGATTTCAAAGGTATTCCAATTAAATGTTCTAATATAAGTGCAATTTGTATTACTAAAAATCTAGTATAAAACACATTGAGGTACATCACCACTTCATACGTGATCATGTTTAAAAAGGTAATATTACTTTGTCTTTTATTCCTACAGAAAATCAATTAGATTTAAGTCTTGATCATGTTTAAAAAGGTAATATTACTTTGTCTTTTATTCCTATAGAAAATCCCCCTAAACACATTGAGGTACACCTTTAAGTCTTGATCATTTTGCATATATTCGTATGGAACTTGGAATGTTAAATGATGTTGCATGAACTTAGGGGGAGTAAGGGTAAACTAAATACTAAGTATGTATTTAAGGGGAGTATTTCAATTTATTATTCTAATAATTTGCATAATTAGATTATATGTAAAATTTGTAATTGCATGTGAAATATATGTGTCTGTGTTTGTTTAACGTATTTAGGGGGATTATTTAAATTTATTATTCTAGTAATTTGCCTAAATTTATTTTACATATAAAAAACAAGATTTAAAATTAAATAACTATAGTTATTCAAGGCTATTTAGTTGCCTTTAACTAATATTGTGGTTTTGGAAATAAAATTGGTTCATCAAACTACTCTTTATAAATTAGTGCAAGTATCTTGTCTCATTTCAACTAACCCATAAATTTCTCTCACAATTGCGAGTACATTCACTCCCTCACGTAACTCAAACACCACAAACCGGTCAAATATCACTAACACTCATTATTGCTTTTTCCCTAAGTTGTCAAATCACAAGTTTATGATGTACATATTCATTGTACTTCATTTTTCATTTTAAATCCTTATGAATCGTCCCTTTCCATACTGCACTCCAAAATTTCAGATATTGTCTATCTTTTTAAAGAAATCTTTCTGTTTCCTTTTAAGATTTCAAGAGTACATCTATGGCTCCCAAACGAAAACTTACTCGTTCTTCCATCAAATGTTTAAAGGGAGAATCCTTAAAATTTCCAAGGCTTGAAACCCCAAATTCATCCATTCATTTCCCTCTAACTGTTGTAGAGGTACCCAAATCTTAGTTTGAAAACCGTATGGCATTTGGAAATGGATTGATGTCTTTAAAAATCGTTCAGTTTCTTTTGTTGACAAATTGGACTAAAATTTCTTTCTCTTCGAGAATTTTGAAATCATTTTTTTCTTTTATTGAGTCTACACCAGGTAAACTCTTAGACCCAGGTTTTGTGTCTTTTCCCACTTTGCTCAAAATTTTCTATTATAATCTATCTTTCATAACTCTTGATGGTTTTTCCGCTTTAAGAAGTTATGTTAAAGGTCAAGAAGTTGTGATTACAAAAACCCTAATCAATGAGTTGTTCAAATTGTTTAATGTTGTTGATGATTGTACTCCAAAATCAATTGCTTTTGAAAACGCTAAGGATATGTTTGTTTTGTCTTCTCACCTTGATTTTTCTCCTACAAGACAGTTAATCCACAATGGCTTAACTTTGTCTGATAAAGTTCTCCATAGTTTGATAGCCAAAATTGTGTATTCTAAAGAAACTTCTTGTGCATTAGTCTCTGATTCTTATTTAATTTTAATATGGAAAATTGATGCTCATAAACGCATTGATTATGCTTCGTTAATTATTTCTACTATGAGGTTCTATAGTTCAAGTTTTTGAAATTTGGCCCTCCCATATGCAATTCTCCTTTCACTCAACTTTGATCATTTTAACCTCATCTCTAATCTAGAAGATGTCGATTATTCTTACCCTTAATCTTTCTCAAACAATGTTCAGACTCCTTTGGGGATCTATAAAGTTGGTGGTAAGTATGAGTTATACTCAAATTTGTCAGTGACAGAGAATAAGGAGTTACGGAAATTGCATGGGAAAAAGATTGTTCACTTGGAGCCTCATTCTAAAGACAACCTTACTACCCACTCTTGCCTTGAGTCACTTGAATCTTAGGTTACATCAAGTTTTCCCTACTCGAATTGCATGATAAAGTGTCCAATCTTATATTTATGCTAAACACTTTTGTGAAAGACATGAAGGGAATGGTTGTAGAGGAAGTGATTGTAGAAGAGGGTTTTGAAGAGGAGCATGCTGAAAAAGAGAAAGAGGTGTCCAAAGAAGGATAGGCTGCTCAAGAGGAAAAAGAGGCAGAGGAGGAGCAGAAAAACGTAGAAGAGACCGTTGTTGTTCCCATTACACAAGAACTACCACCACCAACTGTTGAGGCTACCCTAGTAGCTGACGTGACAACTTCTCTTGTTAAACCGAAGGCTTCCAAGAAAAGAAAGACTAGGTCTAGGAAGTAATTTTTGGATGTTGGTTTGACGAACAATATTTTTTCGGCAAACAACTTGGTTTTTGAAAAATAAAATCCCAAACATGTTAATCTTTGTGTCTTTTTTATGAAAATCAAAAATGGGGAGAATTATTTTAGTTTGCGATCGTTTATATTTATTTTGCATCGCATCGTAGCTTAATTTAGCTTAACATCGTAGCTTAATTTAGCTTAATAGTTTAGATTTATTTTGCATCGAATCGTAGCTTAATTTTTGCATGGTGCTTGGTTGCTAGATTGTTCATATTCATGCCATTTTATATTCATCTTCATGTTCATACTTATGTTATTCATGTTCATTCTTGTTTATTGCTATTCATTCGTATGCCTGTTGATAATCATGATATATTAATATGATCTTATAATCTTAAAATGTTGATATGATTTTAAAATATAATATTGATAATGATAATTGTATCTTTGCATGAATTATGGTTGGTTATTCAATTGCTTGTTGTTTTGGATAATGGTTTATTATATTAATGGTTTACTACATTAAAATCCATGCATGTATTGTTTTTGGTTTATACTTATGGTTTACTATGATAATTGTATCATGTTAACTGTTCTGGTTTGAAATAGATTTTAAAGTCTTGAAAATCTTCTGGTTAATTATAACTTAACATGATTTATAAAATATATAAGTGTTTGTTCTGATCATATTTTAAATCAAGTTCACCTAGCAATAACTTAGTAATATAATTTAGGAAAATATAGTTTTTACTGCCATCAATGGAAGATTGAAGACTTCACTCCATTAAGTGATGATATCCAAAACACATATTAAATCAAACAAATAAATTACGGAATTATATTTAGTTGTTTAAATAGGTCCATAATCATATTAGATATAAGGTGATTTATTGATAAATAATTTTAGTCTAAAATATGTTGAATGAAGTTTGAAATAAGAGAACACAAGTTAATATGATTTTACAAGATAAAGTTAATCTTAGATGTTCGTTCAAATAAGTATTTAAACGTCTTATTACTTGATTAATTTGAATAAATAATTTGCTTGGAAAATAAGTGAATACTAATTATAGGTTACCTATAAGTATGAAGTTATATTTAGCTCACCTAAAAAATTAGAAGAATAACTCAAAATGAGCTAAAACTTAGGATCTCTATGTGGCTTATGTTTTTCAGTTGTTTTCATTTGAATTATGAAATATTAAATGCTTTGAATGAGTATAAACATGATAGCATATCAAAGAATTGAAAAAGCTAAAAATATTATCAAAAACTTATATTGAACAAGTCTTAGTGTAGCGTCAGTTTTACTTGTTGTTCAAGGTTATGAGGACTGATTCAGATTGAGCAGATTGGCAAATAATAGGATGACATTTCCTTAGTTTGCACGACTATGTTGAGGCGTAACATATATATACGAGGCTTCATTCAAGAATTAAGAGGTATCAACATTACTCACAAATTAACTTTCTGCTTACTTTGAGATTTAATATTCAATAAGTGTTGTAATATTAGTTCATCTAACACTTTCATTTGTAATAGGATTTAATATTCAACTTGTTTTCTCTTTTGTGAGATTGGGATTACTGGTTTTATTAAGGGAACTTGAAAGATGTTCTTCAAGGGGAAGAACGTGGTGAGAGAAGATAAAGAGATCTTCTAAGTTATCTTAAGTTCATTAATAAAAGGCGTTGAACCCTACGGGTTGGAAGAGAACCCATAGGTGGGGAGTAGGCTATTGATAGCTGAACCTCATTAACAAATCTTTTGTTCTTATTTAAGTATATTTCCGTCGATAGTTCATAGATATATTATTCGACCCCTCCCCTCTAGAGAATATTCGATCTTCTATCAATCTTAAATTTTAACCATTTCAAAACAAAAATATATACTAATTAGTGTTGTGTGCCAAGTTTCATGCCAAACAAATCAAGTTTGAACTACTTTAAGTGAGTAAGTGTCAAAAAAACTTTAAAATGGAACTTGGCACATAATTTCAAGCATATGTCTATTGTTTTCGATTCTAACGATTTCAAAACAATAATATTACCAAATAGTGTTCTATGCCTAGTGTTCTATACCAAACAAACCAAATTTGAACTACTTTAAGCGAGTAAGTTTAAAAAAACCTAAAAACATTAAAAACGCAACTAGGAATGTAATTTCAAGAAGATGAATAATGTTTTCAATTCTAATCATTTCAAAACAATAACATATACGAATTAGCGTTATGTGTCAAGTTTCATGCCAAACAAACAAAGTTTGAGCTATTTTAAGCAAGAAGTGCCAAAAAAACCTTTAAAAAACCTTAAAAACACAGCTTAGCACGTTCTAACTATTTAAAAACAATAATATATACTAATTAGTGTTGTGTGCCAAATTTCATGCTAAACAAACCAAGTTTGAACTAATTTAAGCGAGTAAGTGTCAAAAAAGCTTTAAAAACATTTTAACGCAAATTTCACATAATTTCAAGCATATGCGTATTGTTTTTAGTTCTAGGTATTTCAATAAAATAATATATACCATATAGTGTTGTGTGCCAAGTTCCATTCCAAATACACCAAGTTTGAAGTACATTAAGGGTGTTAGTTCCAAAAAAAACCTTAAAAAACCTTCAAAGCGCAACTTGGCAAATAGTTTCAAGCATATGCTCATTGTTCTCAATTCTAACCATTTCAAATAAATAATATATATACTAGTTAGTGTTGTATGTTAAGTTTCATGACAAACATACCAAGTTTGAACTACTTTAAGCGAATAAATGTCAAAAAAAGTTTTATAAAACCTTAAAAACGCAAAATAGCACGTAATTTCAAGCATATGACTAGTATTTTCAATTCTAACCATTTCATAGCAATAATATATATGCATTAATTTTGTGTGCCATGTTTTAATGCCATACAAACCATAATTGAACTACTTTAAGCGAGCAAGTGCCAAGATAGCATTAAAAACCATAAAAACGCAACTTGGCACGGAATATCAAGCGTATAACTATTGTTTACACTTATAACCATTTCGAAATAATAATATATACCAAATAGTGTTATGTGTTAAATTTCATGCCAAACAAACCAAGTTTGATCTACTTTAAGCTAGTAAGTGCCAAAAAAAGGCTTCAAAACCTTAAAAACGCAATGTAGCACGTAATTTCAAGCATATGATTATTATTTTCAAACTTAACCATTTTAAAACAATAATATATAATAATTAATGTTGTGGGCCAAGTTTCATGCCTGAACTACTTTAAGCGAGTAAGTGCTAAAAAAACTTTAAAACGCAATTTGGCACGTAATTTCAAGCCTATGACTATTGTTTTCCATTCTAAATTTTTCCAAATAAGACTATATCTCAAATAGTGTTGTGTTCCATGTTTCATGTGAAACAACCAAGTTTACTTTAACTCGTAATTTCAAAAAACCTTAAAAACACAACTTAACACGTAATTTCAGATATATGACTATTATTTTCAATTATAACACTTTTAAAACAATTGTATACATTAATTGGTCTTGTGTGCCAAGTTTTAGGCCAAACAAACGAGGTTTAAACTACATTTAGCAAGTAAGTGCCATAAAAGCATTAAAAACCTTAAAAACGCAACTTGGCATGTAATTTAAAGCATATGACTATTGTTTTCAATTCTAACAATTTCAAAACAACAATATATACCAAACAGTGTTGTGTGCCAAGTTTGACACCAAACAAACCAAGTTTACTTTAACCCTTTAAGCGATTAAGTAAGAAGAAAAGCTTAAAAAGCTTAAAAACGCAATGTAACACGAAATTTCAAGCATATAATTTTTTAAAATGTAACATTTCTAATCCTTTCGAAACCAAGTTTGACACCAAACAAACCAAGTTTAATATATATATATATATATATATTAATATATATATATATATATATATATATATATATATATATATATATATATATATATATATATATATATATATATATATATATATATATATATATATATATATATATATATATATATATATATATATATATATATATATATATCGGGAGGGATCCAATGAGAAGGATGTTGAAAATAAGAAAGGTGAAAAGGACTCTACACCCTTGATTTCAGTATAATAAAAATATTTATGGTCACGATTTAACCAAAAACACATAATTGTAAAAGTAACTATGTTATATAGAAAAGTAACTATGACAAAATTTTTAAAATGTTCTTACTTTTTAACATAGTATCCTTTTTTTAATATATAGTAACCAAACAAAATCAAACAAAAATCCTTCTCATCCTTCTCATTTTAAAATCCTTCTTATTTGATTCTACATCTATATATATATATATATATATATATATATATATATATATACTAATTAGTGTTTCGTGCCAAATTTCATGCCAAACACCAATTTTCAATTACTTTAAGCGAGTAAGTGCCAAAAAAGCTTTTAAAACTTTTAAAATGCAACTTGGCACGTAATTTCAAGCGTATGCCTATTGTTTTCAGTTCTAACTATTTTAAAACAATAATATATACTAATTAGTATTATTTGTCAAGTTTTATGCCTAACAAAATAAGTTTAAACTGCCTTAACCGAGTAAGTGCCAAAAAACCTTTGAAAAAAACCTTAAAAACACAACTTGATACGTAATTTCAAGCATATGACTATTGTTTTCAATTCTAGCCATTTCAAAACAATAATATATACCAAATAGGGTTGTGTGTCAAGTATCCAGCCAAACAAACCAAGTTTGAACTACTTTAAGCGAGTAAGTACCAACAAAAGCTTAAAAAGCCTTAAAAACGCAACATAGCACGTTATTTCAAGCATATGACTATTGTTTTGAAGTACTTTGAGCGAGTAAGTGCCAAAAAAAGCTTCACAAAATCTCAAAAACGCAACTTACTACGTAATTTCAAGTATATGATTGTTTTTTTAAGTTCTTGAAGATTGATAGGATATCAAATACTCTCTAGGGGGAGGGGGGTAAATAGAGATTATTACCGTTAAAAATTTTTGTCTGAAAGGTAAGCTCAAGAGCTTGGGAGACCTTAAAAAGCTGTTTTGCAGAACTGTTTTAGGTCGAATAATAGATATACTAAATATATGGGAAAATAAACTTAAACTAGAACAATGGATTTGTTAACGAGGTTCAGATCTCAATAGCCTACCCGCCTATGGGTTCACTTTCTTCCCCTTTTATTAATGATTTTTAAGACTATTTGGAAGATTTCTTTATCCTCTCTCATCACGTTCTTCCCCTTGAAGAACGTCTTACAAGTTCCCATATTAAAAGCACTAATCCTAATCTCACAAAACATAAAACCACATGAATACTTTAAAAAGTATTCCAAGCTTTAGGCTTAGTTTATATCAAAAGTTCTAACTCTTTTTAACTCTAAACCCTATTACAAATGAAAGAGTTAGATAAACTAAGTTTTATAACACTTTATGAATACTAGATCTGAATGTATGTAGAAAGCAAATTTTTGAGAAGTTTTGCAATCTTAATCCTTGAATGAAACTTCATATATATATCCCACGCCTCAACATAGTATTACAAACCAAGGAAGCTTCATTCGATAATCTCGCCAACTGATCAATCTGGGTCACTCTTCAAAACCTTGAGACGCAAGCAAAACTGAGACTCCACTTAAGATTTGTTCAAACTTAAAGGAGTTGAGTCTTCAATTCTAATCATTACAAAACAATAATATATACTAATTAGTGTTGTGTGCCAAGTTTCATGCAAACAAAACAACTTGGAACTACGCTACGTGAGTAATTGTAAAAATAACTTTAAAAAACTTAAAAGCACAACTTAGCACATAATTGCAAGCACATACCTATTGTTTTCAATTTTAACGATTTCAAAACAATAATATATACCAAATAGTGTTGTATGTCATGTTTCATGCCAAACACACCAAGTTTGAACTACATTAAGGGTGTTAGTGCCAAAAAAAGCTTAAAAAACTTTAAAACGTAACTTTGCAAATAAATTCAAGCATAAGCCTATTGTTTTAAATTCCAACCATTTGAAAACAATAAGATATACCATATAGTGTTTTGTGCCAAGTTTCATGCCGAACACACCAAGTTTGATTTGCATGAAGGGTGTTAGTTCCAAAAACAACCTTAAAAAACCTGAAAAACATAATTGGCATGTAATTTCAAGCATATAAATATTATTTTTTATTCTAACCATTTCAAAATAATATTAAATACTAATTAGTGTTGTGTGTTAAGTTACATGTCAAACATACCAAATTTGAACTACTTTAACCGAGTAAGTGCCAAAAAAAGTTTTAAAAAACCTTAAAAACGCAACATAGCGCGTAATTTCACGCATAGGACTATTGTTTTCAATTCTTGCCTGTTGTAGAAGTGGGTTCGCTACTAGCATCTCTACCACTGCCAGCATAGTGACCCATGACTCTCCACTCACCGGATGTATAGGAGGTAAACAACTAAGCATCGAGGTGACTAGGAGGTGGAATCAAATGTAAAGCTCTCCTAAGCCAAGGTGGATCCATCTTTTTTTTCTTTGCCCTCTTTCTCTTTCGAGTCGTCTTCTTTTGGTAGTTGCTTTAATGGGAACATTAGTACAGACCCTTATCTTCAATAAGATCAACAAAAATAAAAAGAGCAAGATTGAATGGTACTAACGGTCGCTTAGGTCAACGAGTTCTATAGAATAGGCAAACAACACTACAAACCAAACATGAACACTGACTAGCAAAAATGCAATTAATAGAATAAATAAAATTAAAAAAAAACTAATAGTTGGGTTAACTCCCAACAAGCGTTTCTTGAAGATCTTTCACTAGACATGTCACTAAATAGCGAGTTAAACTCCAAAGGAGTTTGTCAAACTCACTCCCCACAATAGATGAGGTTGGGGAGTAAAAGGGGGAGAGAAGTAAGAAGAGGATAAGCAAGAGAAAGATCGACTTTTCATTACGAGATGAAAAACCAAAGAAAAAGCAAACAAAATAAAGGGAGAAGGAACAACCATCAATTTGGGCGTGGTGAAGAGCAGTAGGGAGAAAATCACAATGAAAAAGAGATATATAATGAGACTCAATAAAAGACACAGTAAGGGCATGTACTTATGACTCCTCAATCAAAGACACATCGAGTTCTAAGTTAAAGGCTCACTAGATGTATGATCATGCACATATATTAGTGACTCATCAATATAAGGCACACTAGGCTCCGCAACAAGAGCCGTACTAGTTAGTGGTGCATCAACACAAGTTACATGTGAGTAATAATGCAAGGTTATAGCAATGAGATATTCATGCCAAGATTGCATATCATAAAACTCATCCATAATTTGAACATCAAGAGGTGGAGGGGATTAATCATAAGAGCTAGGGGTGGTAGGTTATGGTCTAGTGCCAAAGGCACAAGGTGGTCATGGGTACCAAGGCTCTCCTCACAAGCCCCTTTTCCATTGGTTAACACTCCACGTTCTCTCCACCTCATTCCCGAATTGTGTGTCACCATATACATCATGGTCAAAGAGGTAGGCTATAGAAACCTCAAGTGGAGGGAAACCAGGATATGCTTTCTTAAAGGTATCCTTGGCCAACCATCCAAAAAAGTTTTAAAAATGCATTGGAGTTTGGTCAAGGAGTGCATTAAAGTGAACATTATTCACGAATTTCCTAATCTCACAATTTAGACCCTCATATAGAATAAGGAAAATTCGCCATTATTCAATTTCATATCCATATGGGAGAGAATTCTCATATCTCACAAAGAACCTTCAAAAAGGTTATTGTAAATATTGATACAAGGGATAGCCAGATATAAAGGAAACTAAAAATTCAAAAACAAAGGCTATATAAAAAACACATCAAGAACAAAAAGAATCTGTATATAACACCTTGTGCTCGGCAACGACGTCATTTTGATAACGAGCTTTTAGTGTTGTTTACTAAAAGGTCAATCAATCAAACAACATTTATAAACAACCTAATACAACAACAAATATTGCAATGGTAAGTCGGAGATCAAACAACAAGGACAAGGGAAGCTAGACTCTATACTCGATGTAGGAAGATTATATGAAATGTCGTTGTTTAAACAAAACTAATGACAACAAACAAAACAAGGCTAAAAGCAATATATAAAACAATAAAAGACAAACAGAGATAAATTGAGTTCGCCCTTAGAAGCTCGATATGGACAAAAGATAAGCTAAGTCAAGAGAGATCAAACAAATACCAATCTTGACACTCAAGATAACGAGTGGAAGTTGGTGACCCCATAAGTCCAACAAACGACCTATAAAAGCCCTGTGTCTCCCAAGGAGTGGCAGGATAATATTCGTATGGAATACCGATAATAAGCATCATTAACCTAAAACTCTAATCTATACAATGAAGATCAATACCCATGCTTATTTATGTAGAAAAACAAGTAAATTAATAGAATATTAAACCATTTAGTCATGCGTTTTATGTGAGGAAATATTGCAAATTGCAATGCTTAAAAGTATGGCAAAAGATAAAATCAGCCACGCTTATAAGCTTGACAAATAGAAAATTTAGCCACACTTATAAGCTTGACAAATAGAAAATTTAGCCACGCTTATAAAGTTTGCCTAAATTTTAACAACACAAGGTGGAAGCACGATTAATTAAGCATGACTAAATGCATTAGCCTCACTTATAAGTGTGCTTAATTGAATTTTTAAGCGTAAATAGAGACAACATTTTTTTGTAGTTAAAACCTATTAATTAAATTTTGTTTCTTTTTTTTTTATCTCTTTCGAAAGTAATTCTTTAACTTTCGAATATTTTCTCTTAAATCTAGGGGTGAACACAGTCCGGTTTGATCTGGTATGACACTAAAGGCAGACCAACCCAGAAATTTCGGTATAGAAATTTTCCAGACCAGACCAGACCGAACTGTTTAAATCACCAGGACCGGACCGTTTAAATTTTCCAAACCATTTTACAACGGTCCAGTCTGATCTGGTCCACGATTTTTTATTTTTATATTTTTATACAAATTAATACATGTATTTATGCAAATATTTCCCACCTATAATTAATAAATATAATAAATTGAAATTAGTTGATAACATCAACATCATTCAAGTATATATTGTTATATAAAAATAACTACATCTTAAAATATCTAGGTAGCAACTTAATTTTTGAAAAATAAAAAATACTGAGACCAGACCGTAAACTGTAATTTAATTTTTGAAAAAAAAAACCAGACCATTTAAACAGTAAACCAGATCAAATCCTTAAAATACCGATTTGGTCTGATTTGGTTTACGATTTAGACTTTGTTCAGACCTACTTACATGACATCATTTAATTATCACCCATTCATCAAACATCATTTATCACTAACTTAAAATAAAATTTTATTAGATTTTTTATTTAGTTTAAGAGATCTATCTTTTTAATTATAATGGGCTCCAACTTAGAACATTATGAAAATAAATTGATTATCAAAACTATATGCTCCACCCCATCATCAATTCATACTCTCTCAATCCCCGTAGTCTAGTACATATGAAGTACATAATAAGTGTAGAAAAGTAGAAATTTGTATTATTATTTTTAGTTAGTCCATTAGTTCACTTTTTACATATATTAGTCTTACTACCTATTTAGGATATATGGCTTTGTATTTAAGTATTAGATGTAGTCATTTGAAGGTTAATACAAATCAGTATTCCAAAACCAAAACCCTAAACCATTTTAATTTTTCATGGTATCAGAACCGATGGTGTTTTCCGACTACCTATAACCGGTCACCCTCATCAGGCTTCATCATCTACCGGAAAAAAAAAAGGAAAAAAAAAAAAAAGAACTTGACTTTTTTTCAATGGAAATCAAACTTGGGTCATTATCACCCAACTGTCACATTTTAGTCTACCATGTCACCGGAGTCTGAAAACGTATCCAGCTCCACCAAACATCAAAAATCAAACTCAGATCTAAACTCCTTCGTTTTTGTCCCATCTGTTTTGTTGGTCAGAGCAGCCACTTCAACCGGGGACAAAGGAGAAGAACCACCCAAACTGGCGGCACCACTCCACTATGCATACAAAAGAAAGGAGAGGAGAGAGAAGAAAGAGATCAAAAAGATGGGGAAGGTATAGTTACTAGACAATCTGGGAAAATGGTGAAGAAAAACCATGACAAAGAATTTGAGGAGAGAAAAGAGGGAAATCAGGAAGATAGGTTAGGAGGAGTTGTTTTTTCAAAAATTACCAAAAACCTTATAAACCAACTTAAACCTACCCACCCACCTATTTCAATGAACTTCACGCCCCATATTCCCTTCACTTAAAAAACCCTTACCTCCATGTGGGCCTTTAATTTCCCACGACCCACCTGCATCCCCAAATACTTCTCTCTCATCTATTGGGGTTCTGGTTTCACATAACCAAATTAAAAACCCCCACACAAAAATGCTCCTTCACCCATTCGGTCTTCTTGTACATCACTTACCTCTTCCTGGATTTTTGACTGCGGGGCCACTGATACCATAACTTATGATCCCTCTGACCTTCTCCAAAGTGTTGCATGCTCCCGAAAACAGATTCAAACTGCTAATGGGGAACAGGTGGATGTCACTCGAGCTGGAACTATTGATATATCTCCAAAAATTAATTTGCAAAATTGTCTCTTGATTCCTAGCTTAACTCATAAATTATTATCTGTTAGTCAACTGACCAAAGAACTCAATTGCACCATTCTGATGCTCAGACAGGAAAGATTATTGGTCGTGGTGACGAGGAGGCTTGTACTATATGGATGAGGCTGCTAAAAAGGGTCACACTTTGCTTGCTCATGGGTCACCTGATCATCAAATGTGGATGTGGCATAGGCGTCTAGGTCATTCTTTACTAGGGTATTTTGAAACATCTTTTTCCCTCTCTTAATAATTGTAATGCACCCCTAGATTGTGAGGCATGTGTCCTAGCAAAGAGTCATAAGCATACTTATTCTTCGAGTCTGACCCATAGTATAAAACCGTTTGCTTTGATTCATTCTGATGTTTGGGGTCCTGCTCTCGAGTCTAATACACATAGGCTTTCGTACTTTGTCTTGTTTGTGGATGATTGTACTCGCATGAGTTGGGTGTACTTCTTGAAACATAAATCTGAGGTGTTTGATGTTTTTGTGAAATTTTATAACATGCTCATAACTCGATTCCAAGCCCAACCTCAAATTCTTAGGTCAGACAATGGGGGGAATACATAAACATGGACATGAAACACTTCATCTCAGCTCATGGCATGATTCATCAGACCACTTGCCCAAACACCCCACAACAGAACGGGATTGCAGAGCGAAAAAACCGCATACTCCTTGAGATGACTCGTGCACTTATGTTTGAATCTCATGTCCCAGCTTATTTTTGGCCATTAGTAGTTGCCACTACCACCTACTTGACTAACCGTCTTGCCACAAAAGTCCTCTACTTCAAAACCCCCTTAGAAACTCTTCAGAAACATACTAATATTCCCTCTTCTCACTCTTTACCCCCTCGAGTATTTGGGTGTGTTGTATATGTTCATCTTCCCAAACAAGCTCGAAGCAAACTTGAACCTCGTGCTGTTAAGTGTGTTTTTCTTGGATATGGGATCAATCAGAAAGGCTATCGATGTTTTGATCCAATACACAACAAAATGTACACCACCATGGACTATGACTTCTTTGAGAGTTCATACTACTACCCCCAACTTAGTCCTTAGGGGGAGACTGTGAGTGGTGACGACCTACACTGGCTAACATATTCCACAGCTGCTATCAATCCAGATCCTATAATTAATCATGACCAAACAGAGAAAGTAGGTAATCCCACAGTTGGTGTTAGTAATGATATAGTACATCCTCCTCCTCAGACTACTCCTATCCTATCTGAAGCATCTGGGGAGCAATTTGAACAAGAGGTAATTCAAAAGACTAAGACTTTGATTGATGTTGCTAATGAAGTTCCTAGTGTTGAGTCACCTCGTTAGATATGAGTTTACCCCCAAGGAGTACGAGGGGTGCATGAGGATTCTGAGGTAGCTGACAGGTACAAGTAGCAAAGGGATTTTGTTCAAGAAGAATGATCATCTAGACCTACTTGCCTACACAGATGCAGATTGGGCTAGAGATAGAGATGACAGGAGGTCCACTTCGAGATACTTTACACTGGTTGGGGGAAACTTAGTTGCATGGAAAAGTAAGAAGCAGAAAGTGGTAGCCTTATCGAGTGCAGAGGCAGAGTTTAGGGGTATCGCCAAAGGAATCACAGAGATTATGTGGTTAAGAAAGCTCCTGAGTGAATTACACTATCCGCAGAAGAAGACATGCAAGTTTTTCTGTGATAACAAAGCTGCAATAAACATTTCAGAGAACCCGGTCCAACATGATCGAAATGAGCATGTAGAGATCGATAGACACTTCATAAAGGAGAAACTTGAGAAGCAGATAATAAGTCTTCCGTTTGTGAGATCTAAAGACCAGTTAGCAGACATCCTAACGAAGGCAGTTACTTCATAAGCATTCGAGCAGACTTTGTGCAAGTTAGGTATTGGTGACCCGAAGACCTAACTTGAGGGGGAGTATAGGAAAGTAGAATTTTGCATTATGATTTTTAGTTATTCTATTAGTTCACTTTTTACATATATTAGTCTTACTACCTATTTAGGATATATGGCTTTGTATTTAAGTAGTATATGTATTCATTTAAAGGTTAATACAAAATAATACAAATTAGTATTTCAAAACCAAAACCCTAAATCTTATTCAATTCTTCAATAAGATAATGTACGTATTAGACGACCTCATCCTATAACCTATTACATCAAAGTAAAATTTCATTATGTTTTATTGGTCTACAATAACATTTTCAACAATGATTCAATTAATAATTATTAAGTATTATTAATAACTAACTTTTTTGCATTCATTCTAATTCCATGTCTGTAGAAAAATTATATCTTAGTGCATCATATAAAATTATATATTTTTTTACATCTCTTAGTGTTCGATATACATTATAATTATCAATTTACTATAAACTCCTTTTCATAGTGTTCGATATACATTATAATTATCAATTTACTATAAACTCCTTTTCATTCAGCCCGACGCAATATTTTGACCACTATTCCCAATACAATAAAATGATGAACATAAAAATGTATATGATTTCACACGATCATATTGCAGTGTCGGTCGTCAACAAAAACTTTCAACAATGATTTTGATTAGTACAACAACAAACCCATAAAAGATAATTAAGAATTGTAGGGTTATTGATTTCTGATTCACATTAGAGATATTTTTGTTAAATGAGGAATGCTTGAAGGGACGACAAAGAATTTAAGTAATATGTCTAAGTTTGTACATAGTTGTAGGGTTTAATATGTACGTGTGTTGGTGTATATTATTTGGACCCATATATTTAAACATATGCAAGTATCATCAATAAGGATTTAGCCTACCTAGTTGTGTAAACTCAAGGACATTGTTTTGAAAAATCGACCAGACATCAATTGTTTTTAGGTATGTAGAATCATTTAAATTATTACTCTCTTATCATTTTGAGTTTGCTACCACTACAACATATTTAACTTTTTGAGACATTGAATTCAGTGGATTAAAAAAATGCCACTAATTTATATTTTTAGTGTAATAATTATTGAGTTTAATTTTAAGTTTCACTATAAAGTGATTTGGCGACACTTTATTTGGTCTTTAGTGGCAAATGTAATTGTTACTATAGTCTATAGTTGCATTTGTGAGAAATGTCACTAGATCCTATGTCGCAAAAAGCTTTAGTGTGATTTCTTATAATGTTGCTAAAAAGGTCTAATAAATGTCACTAAATCCTCTATCGATACTATTAGAAATTTAAAATAACGACATTTAAATTAAATGTCGCTAAATATATGCCACTAAAAGCTAATTATGTTGTAGTGTACTAAATTAGATATTTTTCTTTATTAGATATATCACTTTCTTCACAACATGTCATTTTCAACAGTAAACTTTAAGGAATAAACTATAACTTCACCTGGTACATTATAAAAACGATTTCTACATTACTTAAGAGTACATTAATTTCAATTATCGAATTATTTCTACAATCGAAATCCAAAATTTCTCCAACCCTCTCATAAATCTAAAACAAATTTTTTCCTTTTTTGGTCTATTATACATTTAACTTCTTTCATTACAAATATTTATTTATAAAATCAATTATGATAATATAAATGTTCATTAAACTTATAATGTAAATTCATTAAGTAATAGTTGCAACTCAAAAATATGTTTTTATTTGGGAACTCATTGAGGCTAAAAACTACTTTTCCATGGCAATTAAACTGCAAAATATCTTATGATCTTAATTTAATTGCCCATATATTTTTAATAACATAACTAGTATACTAGTATAGAATCCCGTGCAATGCACGACTTTTTTAGCATCGACATATATAAATATATATATTAATTAAAAAAATAAAGCATGAGATATTATATAGTAAATTACTCAAGTTTGACAATATATGTATAAACTAAATTTGTATACTAGAATATATGATGCGGTATATATATTTTCTAATTTACTCAAAATTTAACTATATATAAATGCTACTCAAAGATAATTTAATAGTAGAGATATTGGTCAAGATTAAATGCATTTTATTAATTTACTAAATTTTATTCAATGTAGTTTAATAAATATACCAATTAATTAATTTGCTTATTAAAAATCTTTGAAAGGATGCCACATTAAATTTTTTTAGCTCTTTTAGTTAATAGTATGATTGGTGGATTTTTTTAGTTTAATAGAATAAAATCAGCTTTACCTTATTTAGTTTAATAAATATAGCAATTAATTAATCATATTATTAATAAATATAGCAAGAATCCAAAGATTATTCCACGTGGCAAATCATTGTGAGTATGCCACATGGAATTTTTCATTTCTTTTAGTTAATAGTATAATTGCGCATTATTTTTCTATTAATACAAAATAATGACTTTTTTATAATGATTTGTCGTACTCCCCTATAAAACATCACTTTAATTTTTTCATTTTTGTTGGAATTTCCTTTTTGTGATGAGAAAATTGTGAACCCATTTCATCCATGTTGGATTCTTAACTTTAGATACTAGTTCTATCATTTGGCTGTGAAATATTGTCGGCAGCACTCAAAAGCATAAGCTTAGCTTTCTAATTTTAGTTACTATTACAAGCAATGTCATGACTCATGGCATAGCAAGATTAACGTGTACAATATAATACCCAAAATTATTGGTCTTTTATGATTATGAATTATAATTATTTCAAGTTTAATTGCTAGTTCGTACATTAAAGATGCTCCAAATCCTTTTTTTTTACGCTCACACTTACCCTTTATTATATACCTTTTCCTTTTGAAAAAATTATTTTTAATTTTATACTTTGTTCATTTATTTATTTTTGTTTTTAGTAAACTTTCTTCATTTATTTTATACTCCTCTATATTTTATACTCCTCTGAGATAGTGGATGTAGTCTATTTAATGGTCAACTAAAATTTTTGTATTATTGTTTGCATTAGTTTTTATACCTAAATGACTTTATTGCTTATAAATGGTTTTGTTACATTAGTGTACCTTCAAGTCATAATTCTAATCTCTCTTGGGCCCCTTTACGCCATCGTTTCCCATTTTTAGGCCTTTTTTAAGTATGAGGAAAGGAGTAAGTAGAAACTCCCTCGTACTATTTAATTTGTACTTTTTTATAGAGGTGTAAATATTCATTTGCAATGTCCGGATCAAATAAATATAAATGGGATAGGTAAATGAGTAAACATTGAAAAAGAAAAATAAATTTATAAATGAAATCAAAAGGAAATTGTGGAGACCATTGTTGTACAAAGTAAAAGAGAACAACTTAATTAAAAAATTGATTGTAATTTAAACCACAAATAGGCCATAAAAACATTATCACCTAAAGAAGCTTTTCTCTCTACCTAAATTTGATTATCTCTATAAGTTTCTCTAAAGTTTTACGACTTTTAATTAGGAAAAAAATGTTACTTTCCTCCGTTACCCTATATATTTATTATATTTGATTTTTTAAAGCAATTTAGTGCATTATTTTGATTTTATATATATATTGAACTATACACATTTAAAAATTATACAAAAAAATAAAATTAAATAAGTAAGTGATTAAACGATTTAAATATGAGTTCACTTAACTATAGTTTTTTTTACAAAGTTTCTACAATATATAAGATTGAACAATAAATAGTATTAATAACGATAATATAATGAGTATTTTAACAAGGACGAAAAGTATAAGTATATTGACAATGAGAAAATACCTAATTACGCTACTAATTAATTAGTGATAAAAAGTACATACTTCCTCCGTTTCATAATACTTGCTACATTTAACTTTTTTACGCAATCTAATGTACTATTCAAACTGATAAAAAGTTTATATTATGAAAGTATGCGATTAGACGATTCAAACAAAATCCCACTTGACTATATTGTTACTTACACATTTAAAGGGTATATACTTACACATTTAAAAATGATAAAAAGTTTATATTATAAAAGTATGCGATTAGACGATTCAAACAAGATCCCACCTGACTATATTGTTACTTACATATTAGCCGCAATATATAATATAACCTTAAACAATAAATAGCGCCCAAAACTAGCAAGTATTTCGGAAGGGAAGAAGTATAAAACAAATTTATACTACATTCATATAAGAAGGTTTATAGCTAGAGCAAGAAAAGTACTGCTAGGCTGATTATTTTTCAGGAGCTGTCTTTAATTAGTGACACGTGACCAAAACAGACAATTTAACTAATGTGATTTTAATGGCCCACCCGAAGTAATGAAGATCTTTTAATTATGGTCCTATATACATTCTTAATTTAATGATTAGACCTTCTTTTAACTAACAGTAAACAAGAGTTAATTAACACGAGTATTCCCAAACGCAATGATAAACAATCGGGTCAAATTCCTCATAAAAATAAATAAATCAATTGGTAGCCTTTTTTATTGCAGTTTGTTGATTACGCATTAATTAAGTAATTTTTATATTTTTAATGAAAGTGTAACTAATAAATAAAAATCAATAAAATTTAATTATTTACAAATTCTTGTGAGAGACGGTCTCTTTAAAAGACCAACTCTAATTGGGTGGCCCATAAAGAAAAATATAGAATAAGAGTAAGAATTAAATTCTAATAGACTGGACTTGAGAGACGTCTTTCAAAAAGATTGACTGTTATTTAATAGGTTCAAACAAAACCCAAATAATATTTGTCACAAATCATTATTATCCAAACTCAATTTAATTACTTGAATATCACCTCTAATTATCAATATCAATAAATACTTATATTTAACGAAATTACTAGGATGTCTACATTTGTGGAAGTCTTAGTAAATAACGGTAATTTGTGAAGATAACATATCACTTTTATGTGGTAAGATTTGATAAGGTGAGAGTTTTCAAAGTTTTGTGATTTTAATTTACTTTTTTTGATTTTGTTTATTTTATTATTTCTTTTTTGTCTTTTTATAATGATTTACAAATCACGTTTATTGATTAGGAATTAGGAAAATTTGCTCAAAATAATCTCAACTATCACCTGTTGGCAAAAAATAATCCCAACTATCAATTATTTTTTAATAATCCCAACTATTCTCATAATTTATTTAAAACATACCCACCTCCTTTTTTCTAGGGAAATTCCACATGATAGCATCTAGTTTTCATGAAACGTCAGTGGTAGCACTTTCGTAAGATTTTTCCACATAGTAGCATCTAGTTTATGCACTGTCTAACTGACGTAGTATTTTCCGTTAAAATCTTGTTAATTTCTGTTTAATTCTACATTTTGTAAGATTTTTCTAACGAAATTAACAAGATTTTAATGGAAAATGTTACAAAGTTTAATAGTGTATTAACAAGATTTTGAAAGTTGAATGCTATCATGTAGAATTTTCCTTTTTCTCAATAATAACAATTAACAAAAATTGTCAGCCATAAGAAACTTAAGGTATTTTTGTTAGAGTACATAAAATATCATGTGGCCTTAATTATCAGTTTAAATTTTTGATTGAGTTGGTTTCTTGACAATTTTTTGTTGAAGGGTTTAATGAAAGTTACCATAAAACTTTTTTGTTTTAAGGGTTTAATCTAAGTAACCATTAATCTATGCAAAACAAGACTTATACATGCTTAAACTGCACCGACAGAATCCTACACAAAACTATGTAACCCTGTGTTTTAAAGGTACAGGAAGGCAAATAGTGGCCACCTAACCTATATTAATATGAAATTATTAACCAATTATGCCCCACTTTGCTTTTCTTCAGTTTCTTTTTTTTTTATTTTTTTTTTATTTGGTATTGTGTGGTCTACAAGAAGTAAGTGGTACTACCACGAAAGGAGAAAGGGACAAAGAGGGAATTGTGACCTAATAAGTACCCATATCAACAAAATATTTAGTAATGTACATGAGGTTTTTGGGTACTAATCTTAGTTGTTGATATTTCATTAATTTGGTGGTTTAGATTTGATGTGTTATTATTTCGTATATCGAGAAGTTTCTTGATTAATGTTGATTTTGTTGATTTTTTTTTTTTTTTGTTAATTTGATCTATTTTTTTCATTTGCTGCTAATATCAGAGGCTTTTGGGTACTAATCTTAGTCATACTTATTGATTTCTATTTATCACAATATATTGTTTGCATCTAACACGGGTGAAAAGGATTTGAATACGGCTTTATTCTTCTCTTTTAATCAATCTCTATATCGTTTATTGTTCTAAGTCTAAAAAACTTGCAACATCTCTAATACAAGTACAATTACCTAGAATAATCCAAACTATTCATGATTTTTCAACAATACTCCCACCTATTGATTAACCATGAATAATCCCAAATTTGAAGGGTATTTTCGTAGAGTAAACTTGGGTAACCCGATAACCTGCTATAGTAGGTAATTAACCAAAAAAATAAATTAAATAGTAATTTAAAATTAGAAAATATTTTTGAAAATTTACATAAAAAATTCTAAATAATAAAAATAAACCATAAATTTTTTGTGAATATTTTTTTAACATTTTTTTGACATTTTATTTTAATTTAACTTTTTTTTAAAAAAAAATAAAAACTTACTATAGCAAGTCATCCGGTCACCGGGTTTACTCTAGAAAAATGCCCCTTAAAGTTGGGATTATTCATGGTTAATCAATAGGTGAGATTATTGTAGGTAAATCATGAATCGTTTAGATTATTCTAAGTTATTTTTCCTATTTTTATATAATTATAAATATTATATATATATATATATATATATATATATATATATATATATATATATATATATATATATATATATATATATATATATATATATATATATATTATATAAATGTAATAAATTATAATTATAATTTTAAATTTCTAGCTTTAACAATTTGATCATTATTAAGTTCACTTACTTATTTAGGTGTTAAAGAGAATCTCTTGTGTTGATTAGTATCATTTTGATTAAGATTTTAGGAACATTATGTAGTGCCATTTTAAAGACCACACACCTAAACACTACCTTATAAAAACCAAAAAAAAAACTTAATTAGCATAATTCATATGACACTATTCAATGAACTATTCTAATGAATAGCACTTGCTATATATAACAAAAAATTAATCTTAAAATAATGTATAATTCAACGAGTAAACTTAAATTATATTATTTTTATAAACTCTCTATAAGACCTTTACGTATTACCAAATCAAATAAAAAAATGATTGGTACCAACTCATATACAATGATATAATTGACTAATTGTTAAATATAGTATTATTCGTGTATGGTATGCGTTCTTTTTGGTTCAAAATAACCCTAGATAATCCTTGGTCTTTAAGTAAAACGTGTCACTTTAAAAAAATTTCATAATTGACTTGAATATAAATGATAAATGAGGTTAATGAAAATGATTTTTTTTTTGTTGGATGATAGGTTATTGAAAATGATTCTCATACTTAAGAAAATTAAGGTAATAAAGTTTTTTTTTTTTGTGTTGCTTAACCATGGTTAAAAATCCCACTGAGGTTACCCCAATTGTATCTAATACTTGTTGATATGAGGTTAATAAATAAACTCATTATTTATTTAGGCAAACTCTAAACCATCCACCTTGGTCGAACTAACCACCTAAATATAACCATCTACTACTCACCATAATATACCATTATCAACCATCATGCTCATGATTCTCACATTAATTCACCATCTAATAAACATTCGTTTTACCATTATAAATACTTGTTAATCATTTATTTACGGAAAAAGCTTTTATCTTCCTACCTTTACTTCAAAAAAATGCGCCACCCTCTTACTTACAATCTATACTTAATCAAATATCCTTCATTTGATCTAAACTCATCCTATAATTCGTTGATCTTGCATTAATTAATTATCATATATTCATTTCTTTCTATTTCCCGATTTGACATAAGTTTCAGAAGGGTTTTCTGAGAAACCACCCCCGGGCAAGGCTAACATTGTATTGCAGTATTTTAGGTCTCATCAGCGGAAGGAGTATAAGCACTTTCAGCATATTGACAGTTGTACTCGATTACACCTATCTGTAGGTATTTTAAGTTTCGATTACACTTCCTTGTTTCATTACCAAAACTCATGTAATATTTGTTTTTTCACTTAGTTTGATAATTGATTTAATTCTTAATTTTCTAATTATGTATCATAAAAAATTATACAAATATGATATTAATGCAATTTGCAATCAGACGAATCAAAACAAAATCTTACTTGACTAAATTTTAACTTATAGATGAAAAATTGATCACAAATTAAGAGTGATAATAGTATCATTTTTACATTGTTGCAAGTAATTTAGAATGGAAAAATAAACAGATA